>OY744476.1:176123929-176353392 GCA_963556175.1 Tipula confusa | reverse complement strand
TTCTGGTAATAATACACTTCATAAATAATTATTAAAAATGTTATGCATTTTATGGGCTTGGTAATGGTTTGGTCTCTTATGTAATGTTTTGGTCTTCCATGTAATGGTTTGGTCTTCAACGATTTGTTGTTCTGTGATATCTGACCCATACTTTATAGTTGATACCAATTTTTCATGCTGTCGTCACTTATTAATATATAAAAATGGTGGCAAGTATATATTGCAATTCATTCGGAACAACCAACGCAAACTTAGCGTTGAAAAATATAGTGGATTAATGGACCAACTGTTGAAAACCAATTATTATTCCTTCTTCCTTTACAAGAAATCCAAGAGAAATATGGAACAATGTTTACAAAACCTGTCAATTTACATGATTTCCATGATCATGATGTTACATGATCTTCAAATGGATTGAAATTGCTGAAAACCTTGGTAGTTGTAAACCTTTAATTGCTGAAGTTTTCGATTAAATTAAAAGCATTTATTAGCAAATGTCAGCCAAGGACAAGTTTTTGGAAAAGTGCGTGCTGTGGCATATATAATTGAATTTCAACAGCTATGTGACTATGTGGGCCATCTTAGGTGACGAAGGCGAACCTTGAACAACGGAAAATATTTGTAAACTAGTTTGGACAGATATCCCAGGAAAATAGCAAGAACGAAATTTTTGTTGCACTGCGAATACGTTTGGCAGTACATTTTCCAAAGTAACTGTTGGGATTTTTGAATGTCAAGAACAGCAGGTGGCAGAAAAATTAAAGGTACTATTATTTTAACTTGGTTGAAATTACATCAAAAAACGCCAAAATTTGCAAGAATGGCGGAAAGCCAAGACAGTCATCAGGAAGGTGCAAACAATGACAATGCCTTTGATAATACCAACAAAATTGAACTTCTCGAACAAGTAAAGAGAAAATCCTAAGGAACGACAACGAAGATGTTAATAGTGATGTAGAAGATAGCGATGCACATTGCAGTATTAAAGGAGAAAACCTAGGGATTAGATCTCCAGACAGAAGCAAGGAAAAATATAAAATGACTCCAAACAATTTTAGATGAGACTATTATCTTGCTATATTATGTGAGAGGCGCAAAATTTTTGAAATGTCTACAAACTGTATACAGATATTTTGTTATATGGCACATTTTAAGAGGAATGCCGAGCAAAAATTTTACTTGATGGTGATACTGAGTGGGATAATACCTTCACAAAAACTGTAGATTTGAAATCCAGGAGACATTTTGGCACTTTAAAATAAACACAAATCAGCCATGACTGAGGTTTTTGGACATCACAGGAAAAGTGATTCTGAAATCCTAGCATTGCTTGACATTGTAAGTATTGTTTGACAAAACTCTAAATGCAATACAGTCTTTGAACGAGAAAAATAAGAACTATTTATATCTCAGCTCAATTGTGAGCAAAAAAATATCTACGACATGGTAATGAAAGCTATCGATAATAAGAGAGAGCCAAACCGTTTATTGTTTATTGATGGGTTAGGATGAAATAGGAAAACGTTTAAAGGATGGAATATTATATCACTCTCAATTTAAATTACCAGTGCCCATAACGGACACAAGCTCATCAAGAATCCGAGTGACATCTACAGAGGCAGTATGATAAGAGTTGGCCTTCAATTAACTCATAACTACTTATAAAGAATTCAAGTAATGATAAGTTTACTTATCGTTATAAGGAGTCACCGCACCTTTAAAGGACTTTACCTTATCTTCAGGTTGGTATTTAGCCATTCGATATTTCATATTTCATATTTAGGGTAAAATAGATGTGGGTCATTAACTTTGAAGTGAAAGTCCATATATTTATTGAACTGTAAGAACTTTTAAAGTCTCCCGCGTTTCTCGAATATGTACGAATATTCAATCACATCCGCATTAAATTGTTGGTGTGTTTTATGTTTTTCCGGGATTTCAGTTGTACATGCAAAGGACACGCATCCAAATTATATGTCGGTTTTATTGGTCTATAATTCTACCACTGCAACCACAGTACACGAGGACGACGAGTTATATTTATCAGTTTTTCATCAACATAATTTTATTTTACACGGAAAATTATTTTAACCCCTCATGCTACTACATTCATTTACACATATAAACTCACACACACACAGGCATACAAGAAAACTCATTTCTTGTTTTTCCACGCTCGTATATTTTGATTTATTTTCGGTGTTGTTTGTTTATTTTCATTTTTAGCTGAAAAACAATAAAAAAAATGAAGAAAAATTTACTAAAATTGGAAAATACCAGCTGATATTGATTTTATGAGAGCGCGTAGAAAAACTGTACTTTTCTGCCTTAAATTTTATTTTTTTTACTCTAACTTTTCGTGTTTTCAGTTTTGGGAATTTTTGCTCTGTTTTTTTTTATATAGATACTTTGCTACCGGTTTTTGTTGTTGGTGGAAATATTTATTAAAGAGGTGAAAATTTGTACAAAATATTTGTGTGCGCTGCTTTAATACTGTACACGCACATCGCGGCAAATTAAATCTCACAAATTTACGGATTTCGATTTATTTGGTATTGATTTTGTATAATTTCGACACTGTTAATGTAGATATTTGTGATGGTGCCCACGGGTACTTTAAATCGCTTTAAAATATGGTATGGTTTTCCCATCGAGTCTTACACCTCTCTAGCAATTGTATAATCATGTAATTCATTGCTCAACTACGTCTGTTGAAGCGTCCACCTTTTTTTTTAGTTGAAAAATTCAATCACTCTGAAAGGCAATGTTTTGCAGCATAGTTCTGTCTAAATTGTTTAAGGGCTGAAGATTTCCTAATCTTATAGGAATGAAATTGCAGATTTACCAATTCAAGTACAATATAAAAAAATCATTTTTAATATTTAGAGGTCATTTCAAGGTTAATAGAGTACGCAAGGTATAATAATGAAACTTGTGTTCAAATAATGTTAGAGGGAGGGATGAATATCTAATTTCGTAGACATATCAAAATGCACCTACACTCCCAAGCAACTAAATCGACTCAAACTTTCAGCGCTCACAGAAAGGCGATGTTTTTAGTCGGCTTAGCCGATTTTGACTACGCGTTTACAATGGTTTGCATGTGGTTCCCCATTCACCTTATTAAAGTTTTCAAAAAACACTGTGAAAATTGCTCCCCTGGACACCGGTGGATCCATTCTCTTCTACCACTACCATGGAGAAAATTTTTGCATTTGTCAGTGAATAGAACGGACCTTCATTGCCCGATGCTCCAGTTGCATATGTCGCGAGGCAATTCGAGTTTGTCTTTGCACTGGCATGCTGTAAATGTTGGGCCCCTAGCACACCCTCTTGAATTCAAGTTGGTTTTCTTCCAGAATTCTCTTACTGTTCATGGACTAATAGCGGCATCTCAAACTTTCCTTAGCTCTGACTGCACATTAACGTTAGTGAGATGGAGATTTCGCAGTGAAGTAAGGACGATAAATCAACCGTCTTTCTCATATGTACACTAATAACGGCTAGTATGTAGTCTCCGATTGAAAGTATCAGTTTTTTAAAACCTTCTGGAATTCTCATGAGACTACAGATTAGGTCATGTTTAGCTGACGAGCGACTTTTCGTTAATTGGAAGCAATTAAGCAATGAAGCAACAATTTTTTTCTTGGAGTAGTGTCCATGATTTTCAGGAAACACCGAATAAAACTGGTAGATATTTGTTCAGGTCAACGTCTGATTAGTGACTGACTGCAAATATTGGTCAACACGGTAGTATACAGAGGATTGCAGCACGCTAATTGTTTTCACCGTTACATTGCATTTTGCTAAGATTGCTTTAAAGATGCAGTATGAGTTGAATTAGTTGCTCGAGAGTGTAGTTTTACGAAGGTTATATATTTTTTGCCTCCCCAATCGGAATTGACCCCCAATTAACGATTTTCACAACATGAGTTTTGCGATTGTTCATAATGGAAAGATCGACCTATATATGTACTTCCAAACACCGCCAAAAAATCGAACCTAACCTTTAACTGATAATTAATAATAAAGAGACAAAATTCAAGAGAAAAGTGACTTAAATCAAGTGACTTAAAAATTTTTTTTAATAACATTAAAATGGCTCTTGAAAATACCTAAAACAAATTGATGTCCCTGCCTTAGCCAAACCCCGCCGATGCTGAGTCTCATGGCTGCGTATAGTGAGTTCAAAATATATCACAAAAAGAAGAGCTCTACCCCTGACTACAATATAAATGCAGATGTCTAGCGTGCCGTAAAGACAACTTCTTAATAGCTTATGGAATAATCTTACCATTGTTGAGCATTTGACTGATAAAACTCGGCACAAAATACCGACAACATATGCTCCTAAGTAGAAGATAAAGTAATTATTGTCAATCGAATTTATTAAATTAGTTGCAGAATGTTGCATGCAGCTTTGCTGCAATGTTGCACTGTATCCTTAAAATTCATATGCAGCTTTTCATTCAACAAAACTAGTATTTACTAATAAATGCGGTATAATCTATGATGGTTCCTGAAAATAACAGTATTCTTATCGCATTAGGCACCCACAGATCGTAGATTATACATTTTTTATACCGACGGATCAACATCCTTCATCCTATATATTAAACGAACAGTAAATAAATATTTTCCAGCTAAAACTATTTATTCAAGTGTTAATCCACGTCTGTAAATAGTTTGGACGGTGAATTTACATTCACAACATTAACTATCTTCACCGGAACGATAAAATTATACAAATATTTCACCGTAATCGTCGAGCAAAGTCTCAACGTTATGTATATATATGTATAAAGATCCAGGATTTTATAAATTTTTCATCTCAATTCCAGGAACCTTGTTTACAAAAAAAAAAATTTAAAAAAACTTCGACTTCGACTTTATTCGTAAAAGTTTGTCCCTTTACACCTCACTGAACACAATGATATATAAAACGACACTACACAATTTTATTTTTTTATTAAAAACTTTATCTAATGGGCGGAGAGTATTATTATTATTATTTTATGTATATAAGCCCCCACCTCCCCACTTTGGATGACAAAGAATATAGGATGGACTTTATGGACAAACTCTCCAATATATGCGGAGACAAATAAAATTATTTAAATCTGGATGCATATCTATATAGATATATAGATACACAATACACACACACACACACATTTGTACGACCAGCATGCTCCACATATTCGAGAATGACATGTTAAATGTATCCATATATAGTCATCTTTATATACAACAAAATTTATACATAACATAAAAGTGGGGGATCATCGGTAATTTTCGCAAATTTCCGTCACATAATATATTCTCTCGTAACAACAACCGCATATACAAAAAAAAAAAAAGCTCCAATAATACTATTTACTCGAGTGACATTTACACACACTCATATTGTACTTATATAAAAAAACACATACACACACACACCAAGAAACAAAATTATCACCCATTTCATTCTATCTCCAAATGTGATAACATATTTTGTCACATTCTCGTTAGTACACATAAAAAACAAAAAAAAAATCCTACGGATACGCCCTCACGACAAAACAAAAAACCTAACCAGCCACCAAACAAACAAAATATGCGCAAAAACTGTGTGACATTTTTTTATTTTTGTCGTTCTCTTATATGACACAATGCGACACTCTTTCGTCGTCGTCGACGTCGTTGTTCTATGGTCGCGTGCGCTACTACTCTTTCTCACTGCTCGATAAACGAGCGACATGAAACAAAACAATAACACGGTCAAATCGTAAAACAAAAAATAATATATAATTGCACACACATAGAGAGACATTTGTACACATGTACGCAGAGACACCTGGTTGGTTACAAATTTTTAACCAATCAGAAATATTTTTTGTCTTACAAAAAATAAAGAGATTTTGATCACAAAATAAATTATTTGCCAATTTTTTTTTTTTTTCGATTTTATTTAATTAGAAAAATTTGCACACTTCACACAATCGAAAGACAAACAAAAAAATTATCTTAATTTTTTTGCGCTCTGGTCTAGAAAAAAATTTTTATATCTTCCGTTGATTGAAACATTTTCGGTTGCGTTATATTTGACAGACTGGATTTTTACGTCGTCTTTTGTTTTTCAATTTTACTTTTTTTACTTCGATATTCTCGTCTTATTAATTTTTGATGTTTTGTGCTCGTACTCCAATTCGCTGCTAATGAACGAGATACTATTGAGAGAGAGCGAGAAAAATTATTCTCTCGCGAGTAATATACGAATTACGGTACGCACACAATGATATTATATTTTGTAACGGTGGTTTTGGAGGAGAAAAGAGAATTCGTTATTATGGTGTTAAAATCGTAACGTTTTGTGTAGATAGGGGAATTTCGTGCGGCGAATTCAATACATGTGCATTTTAGTGTCGTTATTTCTCCAACGGTGAGAGTATATAGAACAATTTTAAAGAGAAAATCGTTTTCTTATTGGAAATGTGGGAACTTTATGTTAGAATTTCGTGTCACATAAGAAATTGGAAATTTGTCGAAATTTGGAAATCTAATTGTTGAGAGTGGTACTTAGATAATTTAACAACTGCCTCATTATGTACATTAAAATGCGGTGAAGAAAGTGGAACAAAATTATATTCTGTGAGTTAGCACCCGCAAATTTTGTTCCGTTGTCTGAGAATAAGTTACGGCATAATCCACTAATGGATCCGTGAATCCAATTAGATTTTTGTTGCGATACAGGCCAGCAATGGAAAACCGATTTATACATTTTAGTATTAAAATAGGTTTTGATGAGTGTATTTTACGTTTTTTACGTTTTTTAGCGTTAGAACGCAAGTTGGGAAAAAGATGGGAATCTAAGAAAACGATACAACGATCAAATAAATGTATATTTGGAAATTGGACGTATGGTGGAAAAGCTAACTAAATAGCATTGGCTGTGGCCATTCAAGCCGATGTGGAAAACACTTTTAGGCTAAAGACAGTTTTATGGTACCTCTTCAGCACCTTATCTGTCTACACGCTGTTTATACTTTAACTTGCTCTCAATTTCTAATCCAGTCAACTAGCCGCTAGTGCAGCAGTTCGTGATGTCATTTGGGTCGACGATTTGTGGACTCGTTGGGTTCTGCGAAAACGTTAGTGAAACGTCACTACACGAAACATTATATCGCAGGTCGCAAAGATTTTTGATCCCTTTGTAATAATGTGTTCGAAAGTATCAGTGGATAAATTATTATTACCAAAGTAACGGTTTTTGACGTTTAGCTTAGATGAAAGCTTCCTAATGGCATACCATAACTATTGGATTAATTTTCTTAAGGAATTTCCAAAATTAAGCCACTTAAACATTTCAAGCCATTTCTTTAACGATAATGAGAAAAATCCAATAATTCAGATGCTCGCGTTTTCGCTGATGTAAGTAAAAAGGCTTATAGTGCTGTCATATATTTATAGGTTTCCTTGGTCTGGAAGGTTATGCAGCTAATTTAATGTGTTCAAAATTTAGAGTTGAAGTGACAATTCAAAATGCTTTATTGATTCTGACAAAGAAAAAGCTGACAGAAAAGGTTTGCAAGCAGTGTGTGCTCTAACCTGTACCTCTTGCTATGAGAAGGGGTCTAGAAGCATAATTAGGCAGTTACTCTTTAAACAAAGAACAAGCATTTATATCTTTAAAGGAGTCGAGACTGTCTCACATGGGCTACCCGTTAAGACTAGGAAGAATTATCAAATAGATACCGATAACATATCCGACGTGGGTAGTTCAAGCTCCAAGTTTAACCAAACCGGTAAAATAACACCAAATGAATAAGCAACAATTTCAGAGTAAAATACATCCACTATAAAACCATAAATAGCAGCCATGTCTGTGGAGAATGGAGCCACGCCACCATCAACGTTATTAACCACAAAAGAAACAACCATCCCAATTTGCAACCAGTTCAACAGGTACAGACAACAAGATCAACAACGACAATAACAAATTTCGTGTTCGGAATCAAATCAATCACACAAATGGCAGCGCAGTCACTCATAGCAGAGCACTAATTCGAAAAAAATAAAAATACTCTCGACATGAGAGCACCAACAGCATCAACTACAACAACAGCAGAAACTAGAACAACTGCTCTAATATTTACAAGGACAAACAAAACGGTTGGACCATTACATGTACATCAACAGACGGTAAAAATGATGATCCAAAGGATAGCCTTTTTCAATTGCCAATATATTTCTTACAGTTTGAGCCGAACTCCATAATGGCCAAGGTACATGTACCATCAAAGCCATTAATCATTAAATTATGCAGGGAGAGCCGTTTCAAAAAGTAAAAATTCGGATACACCGCTAACTGCAACCTTGGGTGTAGATGTGACAAATGCTCTGAAACGCATGAACCAGATCAGTGTTCATCGACGATACTTCTCCCACCGCGACCATATATTACATCAACTGCAAGTCAGACAGCCACCCAACCTCTTGTTGCGACAGTCCCATCGACCAGGTCATGCTGGAACCCCACCTCTAGACGGAAACCCCTCTTTTAGAGGTACATTAAAACCAAACCAGAAATTTAAATGATGTTACCTCCAACGTATTCACACAAACATCATGTATAAAAACTATAAAGGTATCTGTCGAACTTTTGCCATTTTTTGATGGCACAATCAGCGTCACAAAAAATGTAGACACAAAATCAGAATGACCCTAATTTCCAGCAATACAAAAAAAAATTTCAAAAGTAGGTACGTCGAAGTCAAAAGGCATAAAATAATTTAAAAAAACTTACACTTTTGGCTGAGTAGCATCGTACAGTAATAATTTTTTAACACACTGTAAATGTGAAGGTGCGACTTACCTGAAAAGATATAAAAAAAATTAAAAATTAGGACCTTAATTAAAAAAAAATGTTACACAATATATAAATATTAAAAAATATTAATAAACGGTTTTTATAGGCTATTATAACCGAGAGCGACCTCTGAACCCGACAAATGGCATCTCTTCTCTCAGAGATCGCTGAACCACCCGTTTAATATAGGCTCGCAGAACGTGACCGACCTATCGTAATAATTGTACTTAATTCCTGATCTCGTGGTTAAATCAAACTCGATTAGTTTCGTCATCGTCACGTTTGCGGGGCATTATATCAAGCGCACTATTCGTTTTTACGAGTAACAGGAAGATGAAACTTTATTTTTAGAGCTAGTGCAAGCTAAATTAATTGGCAAGGCATACGAAATGGTAAAATATAATAGTTTTCAGTCCTGGAAAGAATTAAAAAGAGGGTTGGAATTACAGTTTACATGTTTTAGGTCAATCGAACAACTGCAGTTAGAATTGGGTACGGTAAAGCAGGAAAGGCAAGAGAATGTTAAGGGTTTTGTAAACCGCATCAAACTATTGTTGTCAGAACTGAAAGGTACATGCATAAAACGTGAAGGGATTAGCTCTGCGAAAGTGGTTCAAAATTTGAACTCGTATAAAGCATTGAGAGCATTTCAGGATGGGTTGAAAGAGCCCCTAAAATTAATTGTAAATTCCTGCAGATTTACTTGTTTGAAAGAAGCAATTGCTAAGACTGTTGAAGAAGAAACGATTGGAAATTGTAATGGTGATCGCGCAAGGAATAGTTCACAGCATTCTTTTAAATGCCATACAAATTCATAAAGTCACCGACTTCCAACCGATTTCCAAGTTAAATGCCAGATATGTGGTCAAATGGGCCATGGTGCAGAAAAGTGTTATTCTTTACAATATAACCAGATAAATTCAAATAAAAGAACTTTCGGCCCTTTCAATCCTAATTTCCATAGTGGTCGTCAGTTTGAAACTCCTTTAATTTCCAATTTTAATAGCGGTCGTCAGTTTGTGAATTTTCCAAGATTCCAAAGAGTTTCACAGGTAGTTTGTGCCTATTGTCATAATATAGGTCATAGTATTACACAATGTCGCAAACGAGGGAGTGCATTTCGCTTTGTTCATCAAAACGCAGGTGGTGCTAACGATAACTCCAAGGGACGGAATCCTCAGTCAAATACAAGCAGTTCGGGAAACAAGCACTTGGAAGAGATCAGCCGTGCACATCGTCCCAAGTGCCAGAATAAGAAAAAATCCGAGCTCAAAAATTACAATGTCAAATACAACTAAACTACCATCAGTTAGATTAGGCGAGAATGAATGTTTAATTGATTTGAAGTACGTTCCTCTTCGTGTCGATACTCGATACCTTAATTGATGAAACTTCGCATTTTATATTTGATAGTGGAGCGGATATTACGTTGATAAAACTTAATTATTTAAAGCCAGAAGTACAAATCGATAAATCAAAAATATGTGCTTTAAATGGAATTACGCGCACGAACAAGTAAATTCGCTTGGTGTAGTTAATTCGAACATTTACCTCTCAAATGATGTAATTTTAAGTCATCCACTTCACGTAATGCCTGAGACATTTCCACTAGATTGACATGGTATATTGAGAAAAGGTTTTTTCCAAAAGCATAAATGTGTCATAAATTATTCGGATAAAACATTGGAAGTTCAGGGAAAAAAACTAACGTTCACAATCCAGATGGTGAATATATTTGTGACTCCAAAGAACTGGAAAAAAATGTTTTCTTAGCTAGTTCATTAATTAATGTTAAAAGTAACCTTGCCTCGGTAAGCATACTAAACATTAATGAGCATCTTGTACATATTGCAAAAGACGTTGAAATCCTACCAAAACACTTACTGGATTATGAGGTCTATTGTTATAATCAAACAAATCAAAATAATTCAATTGAAAATCGTTTGAAAAAGTTAGACGGGAATTTAGATACGAATAATTTAAGTGTTGAAGAGAGACAAATGATACTTGACATATATCGCGAATTTAATGACATTTTCTATCTACCTGGTGATAAACTAGGATTCACATCAATTATTAAGCATGAGATACCATTACCATTACAACCAAATTTAAAAGCCAGTTCCCATCAGACCTTATCGTCTTCCGCATTCGACAAAGCAAGAAATAAATAATCAACTTGATCAGATGTTGAATGAGGGTGTAATCAAATACAGTTTCAGTCCGTGGAATTCACCACTAAACGTAGTACCAAAAAAAGCACAAAATGGTGAGAAGAAATTTCGAGTAGTCGTCGATTTTCGAAAAAATTAATTCGCTATTCCTAATATACTAGATATATTGGATCAGTTAAATAAAGCATCATATTTTCCCACTTTAGATTTAGAACGCGGATATCATCAGGTCAGATTAGCTGTTCAAGACAATGAGAAAACTGCATTTAGTACCGAAACAGGGCACTTTGAGTTTGTTCGTTTATCCTTTGGCCTGAAAGGTGGCCCCAACACATTTCGAAGGCTTAAGAACTCAGTTCTTTCTGGTTTGACCGGGATAAAATGTTTTGTTTACACAATGAACAAAACATTTGGATGATGTAGTGGTGTATGGTTATGATTTAGCAGACCATAACTTTAAGTTAAAAGATATATTTAATTGTTTTCGTAAATTCAACCTTAAATTAAAACCAACTAAATGTCACTTTTTAAGAAAAGAGATAATTTCCTGGGTCATAAAACCTGATACTAACAAAATATCATGCATTACAAATTTTTCTTGGCCAAAAGATCAGACGCAATTAAGGAGTTTTCTTGGTTTTTGTAATTACTTTAGGCGATTCTTCTCAGGATTCTCGGAATTACTGTAACCTTTAAACTGTCTATTGAGAAAATGGATTCCCTTCATTTGGTCAGCATTCTGCGAAGAAAACTTCGAAAAACTAAAAATAGCCCTTACCCCTGCCCCAATTCTACAACATGCGGATCATAAAAAACCTTTATAGGCGCAGTTCTGTCTCAAATCGTTAATTCCTCTGATCTAACGATTGGTTATGCAAGCCGTTCACTAAATAAATCAGAACGAAATTATTCTGTAATAAAACGAGAATTATTAAGGATAGTTTGGGCCATTAGGCGATTTAGACCGTATGTTTATGGTAAACATTTTGTGTTCAAGACAGATCATAAATCGTTAGTTTGGCTATACAAAACTGCTAACCCAAATTCTCGTCTAATAAGGTGGCGCTTTGAATTAGAAAATTACGATTTTGAAATAATTTACAATCCAGGAAAAAACAATCAAAATGCAGATGCTTGGAGCAGAATAGCCGGCCCAGCGATCCAATTTTTGTTTAGTCACCTCCTACGACAAGCCAAGGTGACTGTGGTTGACCTCTAAGGATAGTATGCTCGTTTAGAAGTCGTTTACGAGGCATGAGAATGCCACCCCAACCAACAGAAATATTCCGTAAATACGTATGGCAGACTAAACTAAACTGCAAAATGGTAGCCGATTCGTTGACCTCCGTTATGCCATATACCAATTATTTTTAATATACATAAAAATTCCACTTGAAACAGATTTCTATTGGTATACAAATCGATGAACACCGCTAAAGCTAAATCGGTTGGCGCAACATCTCGAAAAATCTCTAATTTTAAAATTGACAAATATGGCTTTTATGGTCCAGTGCAAATATCTGTAATTCATAAAAATAAAATAATTTTTGCAATTATAGTGAAACTCACACTAACTATGCTGTAATAATGCCTAGTAATTATAGAATTGCAAAAAGTTTGATGCAAACAAAAGGAGATTTGTGCTGTGCAGTGAGTAAATCATAGCAAATACCTGTAAAATCAAAGAGCGCCTCGTAGAAGTGGCATGTTCAAATTATATAAAACGAAGAAAGAACAGTATCTGATCCCTTTGATACATTGGGTGTATGTAGAACTTCAATTTATATAAATCAAGTCCTATACAGGTATTGTGTTAGATATAGTTCTGCTTGGTTGAAGAAAAACCGTGGAATACTTTAAATACTTCGTGTCAACCATAACATCGAAGAACGATTTACAGGCAATACGAGGTTAAAATCTCAATTTTCGAGCTTAAATTCTTAACGGGATATATAATTTGAGGTCCCTAAATTCCTCGAAAACTGCGACACTATCGGAATTGGATGGCTTTGGCACACCAAATGGGAAAAACAACTACTGTGCTGGAGAAACAAAGTCACCTGGTAAGCCATATTTTTGAGAAACCGGCATTAAATTCAAGAACACCCTCACACCACAACTTTTAAAGCTGCACATGGTACTCTTCCGACAATATAATAACTTGCACTATAGATGACATTGGTTAAAGAGCCTCGTAAAATACCCAGATTGGTATAATAAACGACCAGGTAGTTCCAACATCCATTGTGCAACAAATTATGCACTTGCTTCAAATACAATGGATCAACATCACAAAAAGAAAATATCAGGATGAGTTGGAAAAAGGCAAAAGCAAGTGACCATGCTGCAAATAGATGCTAAGCTAAGCAATAAGAAGGCAACCGAAACAAGAGTGAAGTTGTTTATTTTAGTTGTCAGGGAGCATGGGGTGTTGTTAGCCGCCATTGATAAAAATCAGAAAGATAAGGGCAACAAATCAGAGAGATGAAGACTATGTTAAAACGAACAAGTTTGGTGTTTTTAATGGTCCTTGGAAAAAAACTGAGAGCCACACATTCTTATAGAGAAGCGATAAGGTATCACGGTTGATTTAAATAAACTGCGTGCCTGGATTAGAGATATGTGGATCTTTATATAAAATCTGTAGCTAAAGTAAGCGAGTTTTGTCCTGTTGCGAGGTTTGTGGCTGTTAGTCCGGCCTAAAAATGCATACTAGGCATAGGGTAACCGACTGGTTTCCAACCAAACCAAACCAACTATCCCTCTAACTACAGAAGGCACAATCGAACAGGCTGTGGAAGATGACTTATGAATTATATCGCAGAAGAAAGCAAACACCACCATAAGTGGTTTGTAGAAAGGTATAAGTATAGGATAATCCAGGAAAATGTTAGGCTTGCTTCAAATAAATCTACACGACTCAAGTTTGGCCTCGGGAGCTCTCCTCCTCAGACTGATTAAATCAATTGACACTATAGTTCTAATCCAGTAGCCTTTAATTCATAATAACAGGATCTGAGGCTTATATGGATGAAAGAATATAAAAGTCATCCTGAAGGTTGGCAATTACCAAAACTCGTTGCAGCTTATATAAACCAGGAGAAGAAGGATTGAACCAGATAATCTAGGGGAACTGGTCCACGAAGAGGAACAAAGAAAGATTGGTGTCCTAGTTAAATGTGATGTCAACGTACATCACTGTGTCTGGAGAAGCACTGACATTGACGAAAAGGTTTAGTCATTGTTTAATTACTTTCTAAAACGGACCTTTATATTTTCTTTACATGGAAAATTTTGGAGGCCCTTCTGTTAAAAAATGGAGAATGTCTCAGAGACTTCTTGTCTTAGGAATTTTCCTTCTATACCAATCCAATTATAGTATCTGGTTTTCCAATTAGGACTTTTTATTATTTGGAAAATTTTATTATTGGCTTGAAGTACAATCAAAATATTTATGTATGGAATTCGAAAACGTTCATATATCCACCACAGACACGTTTGCAGGTGTCGATTCATTGAACTTTCGATAACTCGGCCACACATTTCAATGGAAACAGTCGCTATCCCTCGTTCAATATTGACTCTGAGCTCCTCTAACAACGCCGGCTTGTTGGCATAGACCAATGATTTAACATAGCCTCATAAAACAAAGTCTAGAAGTTTTAAATCACCGATCTAGGCGGCCAATTGACAGGATCATTTTTCGATATAACACGTTCATCGAATTTAGATTTCAATTAGTCCATTGTTAGACCTGTTGTGTGGCATGTCGCTCCGTCTTATTGAAACCATATTAATGTCTAGTTCATGCAATTGACAAAAGAAACCACAGTGCAACATGTCTCTGGAGCGATTTCTACTGACTGTAACGTGACGGTCATTTTCATCAACGAAAAATATGGTCCACTGACCACTATAGCATGAAAACCACACCACAGTTATTTTTTGTGGATGAAGTAGTGTTTCTTGAAGTACATAAGGGTTTTCATCTGACCAATAACGTATATTCGGTTTGTTGACGAAGCCGTTTAGCAAAAAAATAGGTTTATCAGTGCAAATGATTTTGCGATGAAATTGGTAATTTCAATCAATTTTCATCAATTGTTTCCAATATTTCCAGAGCCCGATCCGAGAACGTACGTCGTTTGCGACGGACAGTAGGACGGCAGCAATATTCTAGACATTTAGATCCACCCGTTGTCTTACGGCACGGAAACATCCAGCAGCGCATATTTGGACTCAAATTTGTTCACTAGGCATTGAATTGCTTGTCCGCTGGGACGATAATTACGACCAAAAATTGGAATTAACGTTCTTGAAGTTGCAGGCCCGGCTCGGAATTTTTTTGATAAACTTTAATTATTTGTAAACGTTGTTCGTTCGTGTTGCCAAGTCTCAAATAGAAAACCCTGTATAAGTCGTTTATTTGAACGTAATGGTTTATGGACAGCTTACAGTAAAGAATCGATCACACTTTCCACTAAAACCCACTTCCCAGTGACCTTCAATGACTCGAAAGAATTTAGAACACAATATCACATTTATTATGCAAATTGTAAGTAAAAAACAAAATGTCGAGGCGATAAAAGGGTTCACGCCATTTAAATGAGATGACCCGGATCGAATATACTAGCAAAAACCCATCAAAGGTGAGTAGTTACGGGTAGCATGCATTCATGTCACAAAAAAATGTAGTATATGATGACAATGTTTTTCCTTAGAAATTAGAGAGGTAGAGGTGGTTTCGTTCGCTGATGAGGTGACAATCGCAGTTACTATGCACATATCTACCCACAATTAGGAAGAAAATGAAAAATTCGCTCCAAATTATTACAAAGTACGGCCAACAAGTGTGGACTGGGATCAAACCTACCTAGACGGTAACCTTAGATAAAATCCTAAAATCATAGAAATTATAAAAAAAACTGTTAAAACCCTACCGTAAAAACCACGTACTCATACAGTAATGCCATTGGTAATATAATAGTTGTCAAACCACTGGTCAATGCCACTCACAAAAAAGGATAAGCAGAGATAAAAGTGCAAAAACTGGCATATATGCTCATGTAAGCGGGGCGCCTTAGGCAACACATACGCGTTCCTAAGAGTTTATGTTCAATCTGCATCCAATCAATATCTTCTGTAAAAATATGGCAGCTAATATACAGCCTTCCAAATTACTACTGTGTCACATTAGAGATGTCTTCAGGCTGATCACTCGACCCTAAATCATTTCGTTAAAAAAAAAGTGGTGAATATCGTTTATACTGCACCAATTTTATGGTTTGAAATAAATGTTCAAACCTTATTACCGCCATCAGAGTTTTGGGAGAAAAGGTCAATATTGAAAACAAAAACTGTGCAGTTTTTCATGAACGGCTCCAAGCTACATGGTAAAGTCGGAGCCGGAGCGTTTTGTGATATTTTAAATATGATCATTTCTGGTTGTCTACCTAACTATACTGTAGCGTGAACCAAGCCGAAGACATGTGATATGCACGAATGATATTTCAATATCATTCAATATCATTTTGATATTTCAATATCATTCAATATCATTTTGATATTTCAATATCAATATATGTGGACAGTCAAGCGGCCACCAGGTCACTGAGAGCAGTTGATTTTGCTAGGTCTAAAATGTAATGGCTTCTGCAGAAGCTGTAAATACAAAGGAAAAAAGCCTTAATAAATGTTGGCTACACCAACATAAAGATAATTTTATGATTTTTACATCTTAAAGCCAATTTGTATCGGCAGCTACTCATTTTTCAGTAGCTTTTTGACATAAATTTATTTTTAAACTCTTGTATAATGTGATCAATTGCAGCTGCGGCCAAACCGCGCACACAATTCGTTTACAATAAAAAAAAACTCAACTCGACTCCTATAAATAAACCATTGATAATTTTAAATTTATGAACTTCAACATAACATAAATATATTTGTATATATATACGTACACATATATACATAAATACATTAAATTACCAATTAATTATGCACACAAACAATTCACGTCCATATCTGTAACAATATTATAAAATTAATCCGAATTAAATTTACGCGCGGTTTTCATGTAGATTTCCGGAATGTATAAATTATAATGTGTAATGTACACTAAACATAATTTATGTATACATGAATATATGTTCATACAATTTAGGTCATTACATTTCAATCATTATATATTATGCTGCTGGAAGCATATAATATACACTCGTTAATGTATATAAAAATGAGAGATGAGATGCGGTGAAAATGATATTCGTTTCTTAAAACAGTTCTCTGCGTGTTCATATCGATAAACAGTTTAAAGATCAATTCCAGACGTTGAAATGCAAGATAAGTCACAGACTGTATACAGCGTGATCTACCTATTTAATGAGGTAACTAGAGAATGTACAACATAGCACCGTACTGTCATCATACAGCTTTGCAGTTGATAAATTTGGCAGCCGACTGATAATTACGCACATTTTTATTACGGACGACTTAGGAGGGTCTCTCCATGTTTCCAAGTTGATATTTTTAAAAGAAAAGAATGTGATATAGCCACAACACAGTTTTTCCCTATATTATCGGTCACTAGATCAACGACATCATGAGTCTATCGCTTCAATGTTAAGTGGATGTAGGTAATAGTCGTGTCACTCATTTCAATAGTGCAATGCAAAAAATAGCAAGGCCAAATAAAATATTGCAAGACAAACAAAATGTGTAAACTTCTCTGAAATGCAACCTTCCCAGATGTGTCCTGATACTTTGCATCCGGCTGACAGAGTGGTAGGATGATCAATAATATTTGTGATAGAAAACATTAAACATTACGAAGGATTAAAAATTGAAGAACAAAGTATACAAGTAGCTGTACTATCAACATTCATTAAATAATTGATTGGTTGGACTATGGAACCAAGCTCTGGGCAAGTATTTCGGATAACGCCGGTCCTATTCCCATAACATTTTTACATTTAACATAAACGGTAGGATAGGGGGGGGGGGTTTCCAAATATTTATATTTTAATAAATATATGTCCATGCATGATAGAAGCGACCCAGTTTCAGAAACCTTATGATCATTACGACGAAGTTATATTCTCCTTTTTTTGAAGGGTAAGAAAAGGAAAGGTGCACAGTAATGACAGAGTTGGTCCAGTTTCCCGGAAGACAATATTGACACTATTGCTAGCACAAGACAATCATAATTTTAATGAACTGCTCTTAATTCTGTCATCAGCAAGTCCAGTCTGCCACCATTTCGGTGTAATCTGCAAATGTTCCCTGAAAACCAAATCTTTTAATGAATTAGTTTTTTTTAGCTTAAGACTGTAATAAATAGAATTATTTAATTAATTAATTAATTATTCTATCGCCATCTTGTGGGAGTGCAAAATCACCGAAATTATTATAAATAAAATTTCATTAAAATAACAAAACGTTCAAATTCGATAGAATTCACCGTTTTATACCAAATACACAAATACTAAATACTTTCATGAAAATTCGATTTATATTCCTTTTTATAATCAATTTACGCGAAACAAATTCACCAAAATTATTATAAATAAAATTTTATTAAAATAATTAAAAGGTCAAATTCAATCTAATTCACCGTTTCATACCAAATGCATAAAACCCTTGCATAAAAATCCTATTTAAATTCACTTTACTGATTACAAAATCACCGAAATTATTAGAAATAGAATTTCATTAAAATAATTAAATGTTCAAATTCGATCGGATTCACCGTTTTATACTAAATACACAAAGTACAAAGTACTTTGTGTATTTGGTATAAAATTAAGTACAAAGTACTTGAATGAAAATTACATTTTTGTTCATTTTACTCGACACAGAGTCACCAAAATTTTTATAAATAAAATTTCATTAAAATAATGAGACATTCAAATTTGATCGAATTCACAGTTTTATACCAAATACATAAAGTAATTAAATGAAAACTATATTTAAATTCACTTTACTGATTACAAAATCACCGAAAATATTACAAATAAAATTTTATTAAAATAATTGAATGTGCAAATTCGATCGAATTCACCGTTTCATACCAAATACATAAAATACTTGCATAAAAATCCTATTTAAATTCACTTTACTGGTTACAAAATCACTAAAATTATTATTAATAAAATTTTATTGAAATAATTGAATGTTCAAATTCGGTAGAATTCACCGTTTCATACCAAATACATAAAAAACTTGCATAAAAATCCTTTTTCAATTCACTTTACTGGTCACAAAATTACCGTAATTATTATAAATATAATTTCATTAAAATAATTAAATATTCAAATTCGATCGTATTCACCGT
Organism: Tipula confusa; assembly: GCA_963556175.1. NCBI lineage: Eukaryota > Metazoa > Arthropoda > Insecta > Diptera > Tipulidae > Tipula > Tipula confusa. Next base: position 176,334,032 of record OY744476.1, on the reverse strand, counting down.
TTTATACCAAATACACAAAGTACATGAATGAAAATTATATTTTTATTCACTTTAATCGACACAAAATCACAGAAATATTTATAAATAAAATATCATTAAAATAATGATACTTTCAAATTCGATCGAATTCACCGTTTCATACCAAATAAATTAATACTAAAAATTTGTAAGAAATTCTTATTTATATTTATATTTATATTTACTTTACGCGTCACAAAATCACCGAAATTATTATAAATGAAATTGTAGTAACATAAGTAAACTTTCAAATTCGATCGAATTCACCGTTTCATACCAAATACATAAACGACATCCAAAAAATCCTATTTAAACTCACTTTACTGATTACAAAATCACCGAAATTATTATAATAACCATTTCAATAAAATAATTAATCGTTCAAATTTGATCGGATTCACCGTTTCATAACAAATACACAAAGACTCGAATGAAAATTATATTTTTATTCATTTTACTCGACATAAAATCACCGAAATTATTATAAATAAAATCTTATTAAAATAATGAGACATTAAAATTCGATCTTATTCACCGTTTTATACCAAATACATAAATACTAAATATTTTCATGAAAATCCTATTTATATTTCTTTTTATATTCACTTTACGAGAAACAAATTCACCGAAATTATGAAAAATCAAATTTTATTAAAATACATAAAAGATCAAAATTCGATCGAATTCACCGTTTTATACCAAACACGTAAAGTAATTGAAAGAAAACTATATTTAAATTCACTTTACTGGTTACAAAATCACTAAAATTATTATAAATAAAATTTTATTAAAATAAAATCATATTTTCCAATGCTTTACATTACTTTACAGTGGAAATAACCTTTGGCAGTCTTGGCAATATCTGCAGGATATTTTATGAAATTAACATATTTCTCCAAACTAATCGTTCATATCTGAACGTATCTTCTTTAGAGTCGTATTGCAAACCTTAAATCTTAATTGCCTTGTCTTGAATAGTATCGTCAATTGTTTAGTAAATTGTTCCCGAAGCCGAAAAGGAATATCTCCTGAAATCTTCTAGTGGATTAAACACCCATTTTCATATAAATGGCCATATATATGGCTCGCTCGATAGTGCCAGCTTCAATGGCGTGTGACGTAGAAATTTCTTTATCAAATTTATTTTAGGGCCCACGAAGCTAAATATTATGATTCCAAAGCCAGACGAAATGTTACGGCCAGCATAATATGAAATATGTTATGGACTGTAACGGTGTACTTCTCGATGAAATGTTTTGACATTTTTTTTATCGTTGTGGATTCGGGCCTGTGAGACCAACTGCTAGACAATCATTCAAAATTATAAACTACAAGTTTTGAATATTTACGTCTGGAAGGAGGTTTAATGTAAAGATGAATCATTCCTTTGCCATTTGGCCGTTTTTACGTGGCAACCCTAAATGTTGAAGGAACGATTATGATATAAAGTTGATCTGAAAACCTAAATCTAGTAATGCACAGCATCGAATTGTTTGAGCTGGAGCGGATAATATTTCTGCTATGATTATGGATAATATTATGATTTGAGCACCATTCCTCTCAAATAGAGAAGAAGATTCCTCCCGAATAGAGAAGAAGATTCTTTTGTTGGTTAATGGTTTTTCAAAATAAATTCGGCAAAGTCGGGAAATCTTTTTCAGCTGTTTCTTTGGCCCACAGAGCCCCGATCTTCTTTATGGGGTCACATAACCTACGTATTAGGCCTTTAACCCACGCAATACTTATATCTAAAGTTTCTTTATGTTTGAATTAGTTCGACTAGATCTTTTCCTAGAAGATTTAGAATTTTAGAAGTTTGCAAATTGCTTTATCTGGTGGTTCTTTTATAATTTGCCCAGATATTAAATCATGTCCAGAAGCTTTAGGTCGCTTTCATTTGACATTTATCTGGGTAGTGGCTGAAACGTTTTTAAAAAGTATTTTGCAAATGGATCAGCTTTTTGCAGATTACTACAGTCCCAGGCTACCGTTATCATTTTTAATAGATTCTTTTGAACTTTTTGATCTCTTGATTGGTTGCTTTCCGTAGAGAGTATTTTGTCTTTTAAAACAGTATTATAGTTTAAAATGACATGACTTTTAATTTTGCTCAGAACTTCTTGCATGGTTTCCAATTTTTGAAATATTTTTAGCAATGTCGCATTTATGAAAGTTAACGGAATGGTTCCTTTATAATTCATGCGTGTTGCTGCAGTACTTTTGTCTAATGTATACAAGCAAATAAGATGCTGACCAGCTTATTTGATCCATTTTGTGTCACCCTCGCTGTATTTCTGGGTATATTATTATAACTTTGAAATTTTCTGCATTGATTGTCTTTAAACGGTTCTTCCTTTTTGGCTTTATTCTGACTCTCATGTTTTGAATTGCTCGAATATTAATTATTTTTTGAATGATTTCTTAATTTCCAAAGAAAAGCCTAAAAATGTGACAATCCCCTTTTAACCAGGACCAGATTGTTGTTATCGCTGTCAGTTCTGTTTTTTTAAATGGTATTGATAGCATCCTGAAGATCTAAACCCGTTTGCTGCTATAGTTATATGTCATTACTTTCAGAGATATGGTGTTGCTCTTTGGCCATAACTTTAATTGGTCTAATTGGTGAGTCCTGCTTACCCGATATATTCTGGCGATGATTTTACTTTTCTTTTTTTTGCACGCTTGTTTTTTTTTCAAGCTACAGCAGTTTCTCTGGGTGGTTCGTCATCATTAGTACCTTCATGGTTATTGTTACTCTTTTGTTTTCAATCTCTTTACTTGAGCTAGTTTAACCTTCACTCTCTTTTCTTGATGATGTGTACAGAATAATCTACCAAATATCTCCTATTGAAGGAGTGATTTTATTTTTTGAAGATTTCAATATTTTGTTTCCCCTCAAAAAAGGGTTCCTGTGTACCCTTATAAAATGTTCTGTTATTGCAGCCAAGTTTGCCACAGCTTCCTTGTAAAATCCTCACAAAAGTGATTTACATGATACTATCATTTCAACGGCCAGATTTCACCGCCCAACGATGGTGCCATTCATTTTAAATTACGTCTTCAAATTTTACTAAACAACGAAGAACTATCTACACTGACGTAAAAACTCATTTCTCGGAGCTGAAAATTTCTGGAGTAACATCCTGTGGACAGTGTAATTTTTAAATTACCTGGAAGCAAATGTTAAAACATTTTATCAAATAGGTTTTCACTCATATGAAGATTATTTTCCTTTATCTGAAATTACGATGCTGAACTGATTTTCCAACTTCAACTTTTCGAATAAATCTTCCGAAATATTGTAAACTGGGTCTTTGTTTTTAGTCTGGCTTTCTTTCGTGTATAACAAACCATTTACTATATGGTTCACTAATCAATATTTTTTATCCGTTATTTAATTTTTGGAGAAAATATTACCAACTTCCAGCTTTTCGGTTTTTGACGATTTATCAAATTTCATAATTGTTTTTGTTACTGGTGTACAGTGATAACTTCCACACTCAATTAAACACTAACAAATCGTGTAGGTCGAATTTATTTATTTTTTTTTTTGTTTTGACAAAAATTATTTAAGAATTAGACACATATTTGAAATCTGGTCGAATATAAAAGGGCAGCAGCTAGAAAAAAAAATCATAAATCCCAAACAATCAATCATATTGTCATGACGAGCATTTAATATTTCATTTTCATCTTTGGATTTAATTTCATTTCCAAAAAATAAAAATTCGATTATCTGTAGTTCTTGTATCACACAAAGTATTACACACACACATATGTGGATATACGTCGACAATGAATTCAATGAGTCAGTCAAGTGAGATAATTAATTTTTTATTTATGGCAAGGTTTTATATAATCAAAATATCATATCAATGAATCCATGTCGGAAAAATGGTGGAAAAAAGTACTAAGAACTAAACTAATGAAGCCAGATTGTTGATACGGCACGGGCCAGCAAGGGTTTGTAGAAACTGAAAGCTTGATGATAACCGTTTACGTAACACTTAGCTTGTTATAGACATTTAGACAACCTTGCAAATCTTCCATTGAATACAACTCACATTGCCAAATTAAAAATTTCTTAAGGCTCTGGTCATTCCATCTAAAAAAAATGTTTTATTTCTTGTCTATATATAAGCATGAAAAACCCGTCGGGATTTTTTCAACAAGTCAAACACCCCAATCAAAAATTGCAACAAACTTGTCCAAAATCATCATCATAATATTTTTCAAAAAGAAATAAAAAAAAAAAACGACAAAAAAAAATTGTAAATCGTTAGGCGAGACCGAGTAGATACTAAAATACCAAATGTGTCATAAAAATTGATTGTCGCAATTAAGATTCTGTCGGATTGCTTCCAATAAAAACATGAATTTAATTTTTTATTTCATTTCATCTCAACTCGACGAAACAAGTCAAATTAGACGCCGTCTTATTTTGTATGTACATATATATATATATATATATATATATATAGGTACAGTGGATATATCATAATTATCCAAAGTTTTGATTTCAAGTCACAGCAACATAAAACATGCGACTCTGTCTGCGCGGCCAAGTCCAATTACAATTTTTAAAGAATAAAGGATTCGTATAATATGGAATGTTATCACTGATGCAGAAGGATTATAATTTTATAAGAATAATCGTTAAAAGTAATAAACAATCGGTCAACAAATTTTATTGCTTTAAGATTGGGATGTAATTGAGTGTGTACCTCATCTTAGGTATGAAACTGCAAAAGTATGATATCGTGGTAGGTTGCACAATTGATTGTTAACGGTTTGAACGTGGTGTAGATCATTGAATTCAATGTGGTCGATAATTGTATAGCGAAGCTAGGTTTACGGGTATACTCAACTATGGTTCATTGGTGTTGATATACGCGTCTAAATACTCATGTTTACAACAGTTACAAACGAAATAATTAATGAGGATGGAGAACCTTAAATCGGCATTAGACAGTGAGAAGCTAAATAGGGTTGAATAGATGTTTAAATAGATGAATAGTTTGAGAGTATATACGAAAGTATAACTTTAATTTAAAATTAGAGATCCGAGCTCAAACTTTACTAATTACTTATCACTAAAAACTACAAAATATTTGAAAAAATTTAAAAATTCAAAAATTTACTTAGCTTTTCAAATCGGTTATAACTGAATATTCCGGTAATCAAAAAATCCAAAAATTCATAAAATGGCTGATGTCAAAACTGCAACACATCTCGGAAAATCCACTTATCCAAAAATTCCTAAAATGCAATATTGGTAGGCTTGTTAAAATTTTGGAATGTTCCGAGAAAGAGTTCCGAAATTCTTGCAAATGTATGATGGTTGGCCTGTTAAAATTTTGGCAAACAAAAATTTTCCAAAAACTCAAAAATTCATCAAACGTATGATATGGAGCCTTTTGAAATTGAGAAAATTTCTAAACATTAAAAATACCAGACATTTAAAAACTACACGATGGTTGTCCTGTCAAAATTGTGGAACTTTCCAGAAAATTAAAAACTTTCAAAATTAAAAAACTAAAAAAAAGTGATGGTTAAAATTTGACAGTCAAAAATTTTAGAATATTCTGGAAAATTCATAAAAATACATGATGGTTTGCCTATGTTTAGATACCCTCTGTTGAGATATTTTGAAATATTTGAAAATTCTAAAAATTCCTAAAAATACATGATGTTAGTCTGTCAAAATTAAATTGTGGTGGTTTTTGGAAATTTAATAATTTTCCAAAAGTTCCTAGTATAATGCATGATTGGTAGACTGTTAAAATATTCTGGAAAGTTAGAAAATTTCGTAAATTCATAAGGGGCACGATGGATAACATGTTTAAATTTTGCGATATTCCAGGAAAACAAAAATTTCACTTATTTCTAAAAATACATAATGTTTAGCAAATTTGGGAATATTCCGGAAGTAAATTAATATACTAAATATTCCTAACATTGCATGATGGTTCAGTCTGGTCAAAATTCTGGAATATTTTAGAAACTTAAATGTTTCCAAAACTCCCAACATGATGTTTGATGGCAAGACTGTTAAAATTGTAGGGTATTCTATAAAATTAGAAAACTTCGGTAATTTTATTCTAGATTTTTGTATTTTCCAGAAACGAGAAAATCCCAAAATGCATAATGATTAGCCTGTCATAAATGTGGAAAAGTAATTTTGGAATTTTTAGAAAATTAAAAATAATCGAAGATTTTCTGAAAATGAATTTTGTTAGCCTGTCAAGATTATGGATATTTAAGAATCTTAAAATTTTCCAAATTTCATAACATTATGCGTGATGGTCTGTCAAAATTGGGAAATATTCCAAAAAAAAGTTGTTTGATTAGCCTACGGAGTAGTCTACAAAGATAATGTGATATTCCACAAAATTTCGAAAATTCAAAACAAGCATGATGGTAACAGCCTGTCAAAATTTTGAAATTTTCAGAAAAAAATGAAAACTCAAAATTCATAAAATGGCCGCAGAATGCCTGTCAAAATTTAAAAACATTTTGGAAAATTAAAAACATCCGTATATTCTATAATGCAATAATGCAGGGCTGCTTAAATTTTGGAATATTTCGAGGAATAAAAAGTTCAAACATTTCTACAAATTCATGATGGTTAACCGTCAAAGCCTGTCAAAATTGCCCGAAAAATATAAGGGTCCTAATATTGATAAAATACATGATCGGCTAGTCTGCCCACACTTTGGAATATTCAAGAAAATTAAATAAACCCTTAAATTTATATCATCATAATTATTAGCCAGTCAAAACTGTGGAACTATTCAGAACTTAAAAAATTCTCAAAATACATGAAGTTTAGCCTCTCTTTAGCATTAATAGTGGTATGTTCCAGAAAATTAATTTTTTTTTAAAACTGTAGAATGAATTGTGTCCAAATTGTGAAATTTTCTGGAAATCAAAAAATCCAAAAATTATTAAAATGCATGATGAAATGCCGAACAAAATTTTGGAATGTTCCGGAAAAATACCAAAAATTCAAACCAAACATAACCCTGTTTGAATTCAGAAATGTTTTGAAATATTGGAAAATTGTCAAAATTGTTTTATTTATTTAATAATTTTTTTTTATGTATTTTGAAAAATTTAAAAATTTCCAAAATATTTTAACAAGATGCGTTATGTTAAGACTATCAAACTTGTGTGATATTATAGAAAATTAGAATAAATTTTAAATTCATAACAGGCATAATGAACCTGTAAAAATTTTGAGATATTCTAAAAATTCCAAAAATACATGTTAAATATCATGCCATAAATGTGGAGTATTTTAGAAACTTAAAAATTTCCAAAATGCATCACATGATGTATGATATAGCCTATCAAAACTATGGGATATTTTTGACATAAAAAAGTTTCACAATTTCCTAAAAATGCATGATTGTTAGCCAGTCCAAATTTTGGAAAACGAAAACTCCCAAAAACTTAAATATTCATAAAATGTTTGTTGGAGGGCCTGTTATAATTATAAAAAATTCAAAGAAATTAAATAATCGAGGTCTTTGAAAAACAGCATAATGGTAAACCTATCAAAAATTGTGGAAAATGTAAAGTTCCGAAAATTCTTAAAAATACATGTTAGCCTATCAAAATTGTGGAGTATTTTGGAACCGAAATTTAAAAAAAAATTCCGTAAATTCTTAACATAACGCATGATGATTAGACTGATAAAATTGGGAAATTTTTGAAAATTCTAAAATTTCGTAAACTCATATCAAGCTTAGGATAACCTTTTAAAATTTTGGAACTATCCGAAAGATAAAATATTTCGAAAATTTTCTAAAAATTGAAGATTTTTAACCTGTCAAAACTGCCATCATTTTGCATATCACTGAGCTTGATGTGCAAAATGACTCAACTGTAAGAGTTTCAAGCAAAGTATTGAAAGAATACTCACTTAAGGATCAGTTTCAAAAAATGCAATAGTATCAAAATACTATCTCTTAACCACTTCTTTGATGAGCAAGGAATAATCCGCCTAAGAGTTCGGATAGCAAAAAAAAAATTTTATTTTATTTTAATATCCAATAATATCATCACCATATAGCACCTTATGACCAAACCTTTAATTAAAGAAGCGCACATATGAACACAACACGGAGAGACTTAAATAACTCGCTCTTATCTACGTAGAAGATACTGGATTGCAAATGGCAAACACAGCGTTCATTCAGAAATCAATAAGTGCACAATATTTCGTCGCTTTAGCACTTGGACTAAGCTACAAGTATTGACAGATTTTATTGGAGTTCGTTCTCCACGAACTCCACATTTTGGAGGATTTTGGAAAACAACGGTCAAATCTATGAAGCACAATCTCAAAAGAGTAATTAGAGTAACAAATCTAGGCATGTCCTAACTCGAGACCACTAACTGCAATATCCACTAATCCGAATCAAATGATACTAGAGGAAAAGTGTACACCAGTTCAACAGTGGAGAATAGTCTAAAATAACTTTCAAAATTTGTTTAAACGATGTTCTAACGAATTTTTATCGACTCTTTAAGGACTACAAAAGTAGAAACAAAACAACCCAACGTTAACATAGACAATAGCGTTCAAGAAAAATAATTTAGCTAGTCAAAGACCGTAATACTAATCAAGGACAGTAATAGCTAGTGAAGTATTTTGGAAGTACCAAAAAATTGGGATGGTTAATTTTTCAACATTGTGGAATATTCCAAAAACTAAAAAGTAACAATAATTTATAAAAATGCATGGTGATGCATGTCGAATGCCTGTCGGGAATATGTGATACACTGAAAAATTGGACCATTTTGACCAGGTCAATTGTCAAATTTTTCAAATATTTCAGAAAACAAAACATTCCAAAAAATCCTAAAAATGCATAATGATTAATCTGTTAAAATTTTGCGATTCTCTAGAGAATAGAGATTTACCCTTAAAATTTATTATGATTAGAGGGTTAGCCTATCAAAATTCAGAACATGTAAGCCTTTTAAAATGGCGAAAAGTTCAAAATTTTCAAAAATTCTTGAATGGCTAGCCTGTTAAAATTTTGAAATTTTCAAACAAATTAAAACTTTTCAAAATTCATGATAGTTTTTGGCCAATTAAAAATTTCCATAAAATGCATGATTGCTTCTCAAAGTTGAGAAATGTTATGGCAAGTAAAAAGTTCCAAAAATTCCAAAATATGCATGATCGTAACTGTCAAAATTTGAAAACATTTAAGAATACTCAAAAATTTAGAAAATTCGTAACATGTATCCAAAATAAAAAGTTTCTAAAATTCCTTAAAATAAACAATGTTTGACTTGTCGAAACTGTGATTCCGGAAAAAAGACAATTCTAAAAATTTCATAAAATGTATGAAAGCAAGCCTGTCAAAATGGTGGGATACTTTGTAAAACGGAAAAACTCATAGTATGTATAATGATTTGTCTATGTCTAAATTGTGGAATATTCTGGAAATCACACAGTTCCAAAAAATTTTAAAAATTCGTGATGGCTAGCTAGTCGAGATTGCAAAATTTTTAGAAAAATTAAAATAACATACATAATGGTTAGCCAGGAAAAATTGTGGAAATATTTTGCAAAATAAAAATTTTACAAAATTCAAAAAATTCATGCACAAATTTTGAAATATTCCCAAAACTAAAATTTTGAAAAATTCAAAACTTGCACGACAATTTTCCAGTTAAAATTGTGACATTCAAAAAAATTCTAAAATTCTAAAAATACATAAGACATAATACTATTCTAAAATTTAGGAGTATTTTGGAAATAAAGATATCCAAAAATTTAACAACAAGTACATAATGCTATGGAAAATTTAAAAATTCATAAAATTCATAAAATATCATGCATTTGGCCAGTCAAAATTGTTTTCCAAAAGTAAAAATAAAAAATTTAAAAAATGTGTAACATGTTAAATAAAACTTCCGTTAAATAAAAAATTCTGAAAATTCAAAATATTCCAGATATGGTTTGATGGTCAGCCTGTCAAATTTGTGGAGTGTTCTGGGGAATTAAAAAATTCCAAAAAATGACCGTGTTATTTTAGACGTTAGGCAATTTTAACCAGGTTTAAGCGGAATATGCAATACCCACATATGACAGATCCTGTTTGGTTCCTCTCCGTATCGTCATAAACACCAATAAATGGCTTCGATATCAATTGATTTTCAATGATTTCAAAATGAAGACAAAACATCTAGTGACTTAAAAGAATTTCAGATTAGGTACAAAAAGATACTTTCAACATTTGATTCGCATCAACATCTACGTGTGCATTCTGGAGTGTTTTCAATGATGCAATGTGTGTGATACCAGGAACATTTTCTATGGACCTCCTGGTATACAAATTTATATACAGAACATATAGAAGCGGTGAGATAGCGATTGATGAAGTTTCCCAGAAAAGCCATTTTAACCGAGTAGTGAATGAAATGAAATTTTCTTAATAAAACCTGATCTCATCTTTGGCGTTTCTAGCTTCAATTTCCCTGTCAGTATGTTTAAAAATGTTATTGTCATACTTAAGGCGCAAAACCGCTTTCACTGCGATCCGAAAGACCTTAGGCTGATTAGCTTATCTTTGTTTTTATTAAAAATTCTAGCGAAGCAAATAGAAGCTTATATTAGAGGCTCGATTGAGCCGGTTAAGTTGTCTGCATCCCTGGTGAAGCACCCGTCGGTAGAATTGTATTAAGAGGTACATCGCAAGGAAGTGTATTATTCCTCTTTCTTTGGAACTTGGTCATAAATGGTATGTTACTAAACTTGGAGGTGAAAGGATTTAAAGTGGTTGCCTATGCGGATTAAGTTGCAATTTGTATTTATGATTAATATCCAAGTACCTTGAGAGGTCTCATGCAGAATGTCCTTGGTATTATAATTAAATGGACCAATGGCACTTAAAATTGAAGTGGTTATTTTTTCCAGGAAGTAAAATCTTCCCTTTTTGACCTACTCACTCTTTACGGAGATGGTTTGAAAAACACTTAAACGTAAAATTCTTGGGTCTTATTCTGGACAACAAACTGAATTGAAAGCCTAATATTTTGGAAAGCTACTGTAATGGCATTAGGAGTGTAGCGATACTCCTGTAAAAATGGCGTTGGGAGAGGATGGGGCTTAGCCCCCGTATCGTACACTGGTTTTATACCTCTTTAGTTAGACCTGTTCTAATGTACGGAGTCTCAGTTTGGTGACCAGCTTTAAGTACTGTGGATTAGTGGTGCACTTAGGAGAATTTTTACTCAAGCAATGGAGATCCTCTTTCATCTTATCCCTCTTGATATTTTAGTTAAACAGATGGCTGCTTGAACAGCTGCTAGTCTCATATCAATTGCCCTGTGGAGCTGCAATACTAAGGGACACTCGACTATTCTAAAGAATTCCGAAATCAATCGACTATACCATACCGTCATCCTACCTCGAGGCTAAATTTATAACTATAATATTCCCTCCAGATATGACTGGGTGAGTGAAGCAGTTACGATGCCCGAAGCGAGTAGTTTTTTCACGGATAGCTCGAGGATGGATGGTAAAGCTGGCTGTGGGGTTTTCTGCGAGGGTTTAAATCTAAACCTCTCTTTTCACCTTCCTAATCACTGTACTATTTTTCAGGCAGAGCTCATTGCAATTAAGGAGGCCATAGTATGAATGAAGTATAATTTAATATCTGTAAGGGATATTGACGTTTTTACGGACAGTCAGGCTGCAATTAAAGTCTTACAATCAGGCTTTCTTACGTCGAGAGTAGCCTGGAAATGTCACTCATTTCTTAACGAGGTGGCTGAAAAGTTCATCATCCATTTTACGTGGGTGCTATTTACGTGGGCATTTCAACATAACGGGAAATATAAAAAACGATAGACTGGTCTAGTAAGGGTGACATTGGAGTACCACTTTCTACGTGTAAGCTACTTCTTAAGGAAGAAGCATACAAAATCACAAATGAAAGGTAGTCAAAACTCATGCGTCATCACGTAACAGTTTTGGCCTATACTCAACTTATAGTTAGGTCTAACCAACTAAGATCTATTAAGCATTGTAGTATTGCTAAAATTGTGGGTGTCATCACTGGACACTGTCTCATTGGTAAGCATTCAAGTAGACTTGATGTGCTCACTCAACTATTCTCCACTATTTCTGTACCTTTCCTAGTCTGGCTCTGTACAGGCTTAAGTTTCTTGGAGCTCGTATCCTGTGCGATCTCACAGACTTCAACAGAGTGAGTGTTAGGTATATTGATTGCTTCCACAGGAGCTCAAATTTGTTTCAGTAGCATGAGGTGGAGAAGAAAATTCGTGTGGTAGGGCTACGGAACTTTTTCAACCTACTAGAGCTACAAAAAAATTCTGCAATTATCAGCAATATAACCATCGAGGAGTAGAAATTTATAATGAAAGTAAACTCTTTCAAAGATTTACTCCAGTCACCACAAAAAAAAACACAATTTTGGATAAAAAGCTCACCAAAATTTTCACAAACCATTTTCCAATTCATAAAATTTTTAATCATGTAAATAGAACTTTTAGCTTTTTTGTATTGAACTTTCAAAAAAATTTGTTTTCCATATATACATACAAACGATAAAAAAAGATGAAATGAAAATAGAAAATGAAAAAATTTTCTTCTTCGTATCTTTTGAAAACTCTGGATAATATGAGTTATGAATATTAAAATGCTACAAAAGTCAAAAGACAGATATATGGAGCTAAAAATAAGGGATTGAATTATTAAAAGAAACTTCAGTGCGTACTTTACCAGATCAAAGACTACATTTATTATAATTCAGATACCATCTTTACATATTATATATATATTCAATATAGCAATAGCCAATCGACACATGGCCGTGTCCGTTTAACTGGTTTTAACTGGACATAATTATTTTCAACCGGGGTAGAATTATCGACTTCCAATTTATTTGGTAACTTTTTAATTTTATTCGCTTCCGAAATTATCGTTCGGGATTTAATTTTTTCGAAATGATCTTTTTTGGTCCACATTACTGCGTTTTATATGTTTATCTCCTTTTTTTGTTGTAAATATTTTAAATTAGATACTAACGAATTTAGTTGACATCCAAATTTGTTGAAAATATTAAATTTTATTTTTAATTTGTCAAAGCTTACTTGCATTTGGTGTGATACGCATGAAATATGCTACAATTTATTTTTACTGTTAAATTGATTGCAACCCAAAATATTTAGCTAAAATAATGAAGTTCACTGTAAAGTAGGTGGTCGGGCTAATAAAACTGAACCTAGATTTCTTTCATTAAAATAATTTTCTGTCAATGCTTACAAATCAAATTCTACCTTAACACTAAGTAACTAATATGGTTAAATCACTCAATATATGTACACACCATTCGTAATGCGCTGATGAAATTATTCTTGTCGATATATTATGTTAAACCGTTATAACTCAAATTAACACTTGACTTCATCGTTAACAAACATAAATTCAAAACTCATAATCATAACCCATCGATAGGTATCTACATTATATAAAAAACCAATAGGTTATGCTTGGTTACCGCGTTTACAGCAACACTTCATCGTGATTATAATTTTTTATTCGTAATTATTATCAATTCGTTACGTCTTTCTATTTGTCAATCAAAGACGCAAATCAATCGGAACATACATGTTGAAAAGAACATGTTAAAATACTCAACACTGGAGGGAATTAGTTGCGATTGGATCTCAACTGTTTATGGTTTAGTGTAGAAATTATGTTTGTTTATCGATCGCATTACTTCATTACTATTATAGGAGTTACAGATGATGATTATCATCTATGATGGTTCTGGTTTATCCAGAAAATCCAACAAGCTTGTCAGGTTAACCATCATGCATCCATGTTCTGAATTTTTTAAAAGGTCTTAGATTTGTAATATCCAAATCAGGAGGGCCGGTGCTAGACTATTTTTCACCTGGTGTAATTTCTAAAAATCATTTCTTAGCCTTAATCAGAGAATATTAGATAGGTCGGCTGCCACCCGAAAGAACAGAAAGAGCCTCTGGCATGGGCAAAAGTTACCTTCTTTGGCGACAATTCGGTGAGGGCATCAGCAGAGTCAAAAAGACATTGCCGTCAATGACAGGAGTCAAGAAGATGGGAGTATCACTCTTGACAAATGGAAACTAGTGTATAACGCACTAAACTCCGTTTTCCTAACAATCTTCGGAGAAAGTTCGGGACCACCTCCATCTTGTAGTGATGCAGGATGACCCCAAGAGTCTGGCCGTAGCTAAGGTAGGGAAAGTGTGAGGAGGCTCGAAACTGGCAGTTATTGACAGGAACCAGATCCCTAGCAGACCAAAGGCACGCGACTGGCTGCCAATCAAGCCATCCTGTCCGAATGAAATAATCGGATAATTCGGGCAATTAATGTTCATCTTCTGACGAACAATTGGAAGATTATTAAATAAAATGAGGTGAAGGGAGCATCTAGGTTGTCCATTTTACTGGTATATAAAAAGTCCCTAGCCCCTCTAGCTAAGACAAAGGGGGGTAATCGGCTTCGACTTCGGGTCAATTACCCTAAAGGTGTTTAAAAAGGATGAGGTCAAAGCAATTGTGGAAGACCTACCAATGGAAGAGGAACAAATAGACGGAGGTTCTAACATGCGGAAAATTCTAGTCCAAGAACCCTGGATTAGTAAAAACAAGATATGTGGCCTTGGTTTAAAAGGTTATAAATTTCTTTAATCTTCTAGGCCCAAAAAAAACAGATTTTGCATTCTCAGATCTTGCATTGGGAATCCTTCGCATAGGGTAAAGGACAGCATTCTACAGAGCAAAAAGCACTAGGGAAGCTCAGGACTAGGACTCATATAAAGAGCACCTTAAAAAGTATAAAAAAATTAAGGAAGGTCTTAGAGACAATTCTGTGATAAAATGGAAGGTGTTTCGAAAACCTTGCACCTCAGGGAAATCTTATCTACGAGCCCAACGAGTCCTAGTTACTTAATTAAACCAGATCGGCTGTGGACAACGTCAAGTGGGGAATCATTGGCGCTCCTGTTGGAAACCCATTTCCTAGGATGTGTGGATATGTCTACGGAGCTTGGTAGGAATAGGGAAAAATTATCATCGGGGTGTCCGGAGGAAATCGTGTGCAAAATCCGAATCCTATGGGCTATAAACGGCCTTAGACCCTATAAATTGGCAGGCCCGGACAGGATCATTCCAGTGGAATTGCAAAAACACTCGTAGAGCATTTCCCCATGGCTGGAGGTGATCTTCAGGGGGTGTTTAGAGCTGAATTATATTCCTAGGAAATGTAAGGCTGATTTTTATCTCGAAAACGGGGAAGAATTCAGCGGCTTACCCAAAGGACCTAAAACCTATAACTCTATCATCCTTTCTGTTAAAAACATTGGAAAAACTGATTGATGTGTGCATACGTGCAAAAATAAAACCCAGTAATTCGGTGATATTTCAGCATGCATACTAGTACGAGAGATCTGTAGAAACGGCTCTGCATTCCCGCAGATGCGGAAAATTGAAAAATCAATCCACTCGAAAGAGTACTATATGGTAGTCTTCCTCGATATAAAGGGCGCCTTTAACAATGACAGGATGGAGGCAGTTCAGGAAGGATTATCTTTCTTAGATGTGGACTACCCACAGGTACAGGTTGATAAATCAGATGCTAGAATGCAGGATTGATAACGCGAAGATAGGGTAATCCACCATTAGGAGGCGAGTAGTTAGAGGAACTCCGCAAGGTGGTGTCCTATCACCTCTTCTCTGGAACATAGTAATGAATAACTTTTGGAACTGGAGAGGGAGGGAATAGGGGTGATAGCGTATGCAGATGACGACGCGATCGTGATTTTGGGTAGGTACCTAAGCACGATTATGGAAGTTATGCAACACGCGCTCTAAATCATTATGTATAAATCCATCCAAAACAGAGCTTTTACTCTTCACCAAGAAATATAAAATTCCGGTAGTTGCCTCTCCTACCTTAAAAGGCACGGCACTGGCTTTTACTGATAAGGCAAGATTTCTGAGAATTATTTTGGACAGCAGGCTAAATTGGAAGCCCAATATTTTAGAGAGAGTAAATAAATCTACCATGGCTCTGTACTCATTTAGAAACGCCGTCGGTAAGAAATGGGATCTTAAACTAGGGCTGGTACACTGGTAGTAGTTTACGCGTTAAAAGGTTTATATCCTAAATTTTCTACAACAAATAGCGTTTGTAGAATTGTTAATTTCAAGAATCTTCGATTTTTTCCTGATAAGAAATTTAAACCGTAATGGTTTATTTATTTGATAGGTTCTCATCTTAAACTTCGGTAGCTCTGGGCATATTGTAAGATTAATTAAAAATTATAAAATCATAAAAGCTATCTGTAGTAGAAAATACATTTGTAGCATGGTCGTATAAACTTTGCTGAATTATTCCGAAACCGTGAAAATATTAAATGGTTTTACTTTACTGGCAATTTGGTTATAAAGTCTAGCACATTCAAGCTTACGTTTTAACGGTTTAAGATTAGACTGTAATATGTTTTCTATTTGTCTGATTCAGACAAGGATGATCTAACTTAATGAATTCATAATTAACTTAACGAAACTTAATGAACTTAACGAACATAACGAACTTAACGAAACTTAATTTAAAAAAATTATCAATTTATAAAATTTTTGTACTTCTTATCTGTTTTTAACACATTTCCGTTAAGTTAACTTAACGAAACTTTTCAAGCTTAACCAAACGTAATATTTTTCTATTTTTCACATAGTCTCACATAAAAGTTTGATAAAAGTTTTTTTTCTGTTTTTAAACATTTTTCTCCTAGAACTAAATTAGCATAAAATACATATACACTTAATACATATACACTGAACAGCGTTGAAAAACTGTAGAGCCTGTCCCGACAGTTAAACTGTGTCTAGAAGTATTAAATTAGCAAAGGTGTAAAGGCTATTTGGAAATTTTTAAGTTTCGAAAATACACCGCTATTCTGACAAGTTAACCAAGCATTTTAGAAATTTTCTTATTATTTTCCAGAATATTCCAAAATTAAGAAAAAATACTAGTCCTGCATTTTATGAATTTTCGTAATTTTCCAATTTTCTTATGAAAATTTTGTTATAAAATTTTAGAAATTTTTAATTTTCCAAAATTCTATAAATATTTTTATAGAAAATATTTTTAGAATTTTGAAATATTTTTCCAAAATATTTCAAAATTCTGATAAGGATTCCTGAAATGCCTTTCTTTTCTCCTGAATATTTTGCATATTTTGACTGGCTAATCATTATGCATGTTATAAATTTTAAATTTCCCAGAATATCGCAAAGATTTGACAGGCTGACCATCAAACAACATTTGGAATATTTGGAATCTTTTATTTGCCGGAATATTTAAAAAATTGGACAATCATGCATGTTACGCATTTTTAGAACTTTTTATTTTTCGGAATATTCCATATTTTGATTAGCTAATCATTTTGCATTTTTAGAAATTTTTGGAATTTCTAATTTTTCAGAATATCCCACAGTTTTAAAATGCTAACCTATATAAGGTTTTTGGAGTTTTTAATTTTTCATGCATTTCATAAATTTTGTAAATTTTAAAATTATCTGAAATATTTCTTGACAGAATAACCATTACGCACTTGTTGAATTTTTGGAAATAATTATATTTTCAAAATGCTCCAAAATTATGACACGCTATAACCGTCATGTATTTGGATTTTGACAGACTTATATTATTATGCCTGTGATGTTTTATTTTATAATTTTCCGAAATGTCACACAATTTTGACTGGAAAATCATCATGAATTTATTGAATTTTTGGAAATTTTAATTTAGGGAATATTTCAAAATTTTAACATGAATTTTTTGAATTTTGACCGGTTAATCATCAAACATTTAATGAATTTTAGGAAAACTTTTTGAAATATTCTCAGTTTTGACCGGCTAATATTCATCAAACATTTTATTTTCCGAAGTAATCTACAATTTTGACAGGGGGAGTATCATGCATTTCATGAATGTTTGGAACTTCTTATTTTCAGAAGATTTCAAAATTTTGATAGACTGCCCTATTCTACCATTTGAACAGGCTAATTATCATGCAAAATGACAGTAATGCAGTTAAAATATTGTGTCAGTGTTGAGAACAATCTATCAGAGATGGATTTTTTTTCCAATTAGCTCTGGGGTCCCCGATACCCTTTAATCAGATGTTAATATTTATCTTTCGTAAAAGTGAATCACCTCAAGGAAACATTTTGTACCGCCAGTCCAACCGGCTTCTAGCATATGCAGATGATATTTGTGTTTATCTGTGAATTAAATGGAAATGATGACAGAGAACTACTGGATCTTCTTATGCGATTCTTAACTTCCGTTGGTCTCAAAATCAATTGGTCCAACACAAAATATATGGTCACTGGTTTTAGAGACCAAGACGTATGGTATATGAAATATGGATGAGCAAGAAAGATGGTTAATGACATTTAAAAAAAAGATCAAATGCATGTGATATGCAAATATAACGATCCTCAAATATAACGATAGTGGCACTACCGTTTTTTCAACCACGAGAAAACCAGTTAAATGGAAACGCCGTATTTCGTTAATGAAATAGAAAGACGGCGAGTACGCTAGCTCAATTACGTTCTGCAAGCCGATCCCAAGCGAATGGTGCAGCGATCTCGGAACAGAATGCTAACATTTGGAAGGCACAGAGGTAGATGTCGGCAACAAAGGCTCCTCGGGAGTAAAAACTGTTTTATTATTATTATTAAAAACATTAATTTCTTCAACTTTTAGCTTCTAAGCTAATATTTAGTGAAGAGCGGCATAAGTTCTCTGTAGAAAATTTAGAAAATATAGGAGCATGATTTATGGCCCAAACGAATCAAAAACGATATAGTTACTGAGTTTTTTCAGCCACGAGATCAGGAATCTGATAAAAATTCGCTGGCGATCCTAAATGTATGGTGCTGCAATTTCTGAAAGAAGAGTCACCATTTGGCTGGCGTATTGACCGCTTTTCGTGACGATGACTCCTCGAGTAGAACGACTAATCTTTTTTGGGTTGTCAAGAACATAACATGTTCTTGACTTGCTTTGTAGATTGGATTCTTTTCTTGATTTTTATTTCGATTCCTAAATTGAGGTGACTGACGAGCTTCAATGTTTTTATAAAACATTTTGTGCGAAATATTTGAATTAAATTGCTATGATTCTAAGTTTTTAGTTTTTCAAATCTCGTTTCTATGCTTTTGGTGATTACAGTTTACTTTCACCTCATAAGCGGATCAAACCTTAATCTAATTAGACGTTAATTATTTTAATAAGCTTCCGTTGAATGTATCTCAAAGCTCCGGATTATTGCAAACAAATCATTTTTGGTAAGATACCTCTCTCTCTATGTGCATGTAAAAAGAAAAACTCCCTTTTTTCCGTAAATACTGATTATTAATAATTTCAAAGGAACATGACGAGTAAATAGATCCATTTATCAACGCAAAATATGTTAAAAGATGAGTGGCTGGCTAAGTATTCATCCCAATAAAACTCTATGTTATGAACTCCACACAAATATCTCGGGCTACTTTCTCGTCAAATTCACACAATTCCAAAAAATTCAACATAATTCATGCACCAAACGAAGACAATTCGGGTGGAAAACGTTATTAATAAAATTCCACGCCACGAAATCAAAATCATCGCAGACAATTTGAATCTCCAGTGCAAAACAAATAGGACACAATATTGACCCAAACAGCTATCATCAAGTGTATATATTATATAAATTGATTTTGCGCCGATTAGTTTGCTGTTATGACATAATCCAGTCATCTTAAGCACATTCTTACCACTTACAAAATTATAACAAGGTAATAAGGAAATAAAAATGATAAAACGATCTCCATAATGAGCACTCCACAAGCATTACTGCAGTAATGCATGAAGATCTTTAATAAATCCTTGGACAACGATCATAATATACTTGTCATTTTCAAATCTAAGTGTAAAATATCAGTAACCTTTAATAGACAAGCAAAAAAAGATGTAAGCTAGAATGACGATACTTTAAAACCTCCTGATTTACGGGATGGCTGCAAGATGGTTATTACCGAATACTTAGAATGGCAAACGCCCTCTGAAGATCCATTCAATATCTAAAAAATAATTCAGTCAACTATTACAGCCGCAGACAAAATGACCATCTGAAGATATTCACTTAAAACTTGCTAAGAATAGTATGAAGACCTTATCTTAGCGTTGCAAATAAATAAAAACTGTTTGAAAAGTGGCTAACGGGAACCACTTATAATAGTATTCAAATTTTATAAAAGAAAGCTAAAACAGAAGACATTCAATTTTTTCAGAAAATTTGAGAAGCGGTATAAGTAACCTGAACTATAAACTAAACGGAAACTCTCGAGATGGTTTTTTCAACGCCCAGAATATTATTTTAGATTCGCATTCTAGATGCAGTAATAAGAATAAAGCTGTATGAAATTGTCTGCGTATTGTTCAAGAAGGTAAACTTAGGATGAACAAATTAATGTTTCAAAGTTGAACTATACTCGATTAATTTATCTATTCGAATCGGAATTTAGTTTATATCTACCAATTTCGTTTACATCTATAACAAAAAAAAACTTCAAAAGTTATTGGATACCGTTTGGAGGTCACCATATTCCAATCAATAAAAACAATTGAAATGCTGAGAGTCTGAGACAGATCTACTGCCTACTCCCTTCACCTTCCTTAACCGAAAGGACCAAACACATTTTTACACTTCCCTCGTCTAATTAATTAAAGATTTTTTTTTAAAGATGTTGGATTAAAACCCACATACACCATAATATATTTGATAATTCACAATCAATCATTCAATTTCGACTCTGTTTATAAATACGAGCAGCAAGAAACACATATGGTCTTTGCTTAATAACACACATGTATAGGCAATCGAATATCTTTCGATAAATTAAATGTGTAATCGAAATACATGTCACGTTCTATCAACCCAAAATAACTAAACGAAATAACAATCAAAATAAAATAAAAACTTTGTCGATATATAGACTGGTGAAAAGAAGGACATTGAAAGAGTCAAAAGACGGTTAAAGAAGGGTAACTTTTCAATCAAACATCAATAAAATCATGTACGAGATAAGAAATGAACAAAATCTCATTCCAAACCAAATCTAACCTCGATGACGATATTATTTACACGTGTGAGTTAAGTTTGGTGTTTTACCAGTCCCTGTCGTCTTAACATTCAGTTTTTTGGTCAGATTTTTATGTACTCCTAAGCTTCTTATTTTTTTTTTTTACAAGTTACGGGTTTAGAGCCATTTGGATTTAAATGAAAATTAAAAATGTTAACTCATATGGCCAAACTTTTAAGTTTGAAGATTTTTAAATCTCTGATATCGGCTTACAACCGATTTGAAACTTTTCGATTATGTGTCAGATTGATTTTCAAACTAAACTGTCCCGGCTATGTTTTTGTAGTTATAAAATCACTTCGAAAGCATAATCCACAAACAACTAAACAAATCTCAATAAGTTAATTGGGCAAAACGGGACAGGTACATTTTAGCCCGATTTATATTTTTTACCAAAGGTAATTTGTTTAAGCCAAAACTTGTGTTTTGCTCGATATTTCATTTGTGCGAGGAAGTCATCAATTTTCGAATCCAGTTCACTTCCAAAGATGCTGGTTAAATATTTTTGCCAAGGTTATAACAGCTTATCGTATTTTCTGATGACAATATAGTATCATTGTTCGAATAAAATTAGCTCAAAGTGAAACTACCTTTCTTCAAAATCACGATCAATTCCGCCATTATTTCCCTGAGGTCATAAGGTGGATTTGTTCTTACCATCAAATCGCCCACACAGAAATTCATTCGAAAAACTCATGTACCGGATGCAAATATATTTTTTTCGTCATCTGCTAGGCAGTGTACAACAATTTTATAACGATACGGTTAGGTAAACAATAATGAAAAACTGAAGCAAAATTGTTTTCTCGGGCATTCAGTCCCTTCTTTAAATTAAGGAAAAGATTAATGGCTGTTGCCATCGATTTTCCCAGAACTGGGATTTTCAGAAAATGGTAATCTTACGCCATAAGATCTATCAAAATAACAAAGTATATGTAACGTAAAATGATCATAGCACCCTTATCTGGCACGCTCATTTCCTATTAAACAAAGGGAAAAGTTTCTGTCTTCCAAAATCGCATGCTTAATTTGATCAAGAAAAATAAAGTGTCAAAAGAGCCCGTTTTCAAGCAAAAAATCAATTTTTTGACGTTTAAATAGTATGGAACCTCTTTTTAACTCAGAATCAGTTAACTTTGAAAGACAATGAAATTTCTTCTTACGGGTGTCCACTTCACATTTCATTACTTACGTAAGAAACTAACGCATACGTAAATGTCAGACTATATACAACACACTTGTCATGCAAGGATTAAATAATCTCAAAAATTCAAGTATGATTTCTATAGAGAGAAGATGACAATCAATCAGTCACATAACATCTCTAGCTATCAATACGAAACCTTTTTCAACCGCAGCTTCCAGTTCAGTTAACATTTTCCAACCAAATTTCAAATCACATTCGGATTCTATTCCAATTAACGCTGTCTTCACTGAAAAATAGTGAACTTTCTTCATTCTGAGTTTAAAGTTTACATAAGTACCAATCATCTCTGACCTTGCGACTGACCAACTGTCCTAATTATGGTTCAAGACTCCAGGTGATATTATTAAAAATTCCTACGTTGCTAGGTTCAGCTGCAGAATTAAGTTTAAGTTCGAAAAATCTCCGCCACCAAGACATTTTATTTTCCCTATTATGCGGTGATAAAGGTTCTATGAGGAAAGCATATAAGTAGTGTTTGACAGGTCATCCGTAGAAAAATGATTATTAATAAAACAGGTTCTCATTTCCATCCTGATTTGATTTTGCAAAGACAAAATCACATTCGCAGCTGAAATGGAAAAAGTTTCGTGCAGATCATTATGCACCAGGTTGATCACGATTACCAGATGACATCTTTTCAAACTTATTAGATGATCCAACAATGGCGAGACATTTGTTTAAGCCCTAGGACTAAATAGTCGGGATAAATGAAAATGTATATCTATACTACCAGCCGTATCTTCGATTGGCTAGGATTTATTTTACCTTTCACATCGTCACTAAAATTCTATTTCAAAAACATTGGCCAGAAAAATTGTTACAAGCATCCAATAGCTTTATCGTCGCAAAAGATGTTTCTTGATTAATAGATCGAACACTCGCTAAGTAGTCGGAAGGTTTAAACTTTTTACACGTATCGTTAAGTCACTTGCCGAAATTATCCGTCAGTCAGCTTTCAATAAATTGGTTCAATGCCATAAAATACTTGGTTGGTGTTACCACTTTTATGATAGATTTAAGACTAGGAAATATTTTTTATATTTTACAGGCTCACAAATCAAATGGGTTACGTTTACGTTGTAGGCAGGTAGAATCGGGTTGACCACATGTTTTTCATACATAAAACCTAGCATCCAGCTATTTATTATTGACGCCCATAATCTCTTGACAGAAACAACAGGTGGGTAATCAGCAGTAATTTCGGATCCTACGTTTATACCGATTTCCACTGGTCGGGTTAATTTTGCCGGTTACTTATAAATAAAATCTTAAACAATACACGATGCTTAGATCTATAAGGGATATATAGTAGATTTTATTAGTCTGTCTTGAAAAAAAGCCTTACACAAAGAAATTATATTTGACTTGTCGACATTCCAAAAATGGATTTTGTTGGTGCCACAAGAAAAACGGGACAACTTTACGAGATATGCACGCAATTAACCGAAAAAGAATTAAAAACCTTACTGTCTACAAATGGAATGGATTGATATTTCATTTCATCATCGTAACCCCATTTTAAGGGTATGTAAGTAGTGAGCGTATAAGGTCAATGGATTAGCATCTAATCTGTTCATTAATTTTACATTAATTGTTTCTCTGCTCCGTAATTGATTGAAGATTTTGTGGTTTATAAAAATAAGAACCAAATAATATTTCACCCAATATTGCAATTTCTCGATCAACCTAATTCAAATGGAAATTATTTTCTTTCCAATGCACAAAACAACCAAGTTTTTTGTTAAAGTTTGCATTACAAGGAAATGACCTTATTCATAAGACTAAATAGAAAAACAATTATTCCAAACAATTTCATTAAAATTGGCATCCTTTCAATATACAAAACAACAACTCCACCAACCATTATCCACCACCAACAACAATTCACATAATAATTGAAATAAAATTTAAGGGTGAAAAGTATAAGAAAATCTACTCAACTATATATACATACTCTATTTTGTGCGAGTGTATATCGCAAAATAGCTAAAAATAAAAGAAAATTGGAAAAACTAATCTCTATCGTGATTTATTTGATATTGATTATGCAACATGACATTACGTGCGTCACACATTAATTTTTATTTCCACTTCACCTTTTTCTCCACTTTTCTTGCCAATGACTAGTTCACATTATTTCTTTGGTCTATTTTAATTGATCGACTTGGATTACGATTTCTGGTCACGTTTCGTTTTGAAACTGGTAATGAAATGCAATTTATATTTATAGTTTTATGTCTTCGGCCATCAATGGTTATTAGCAAAAAAAGATAAATTTCATTTTATCATTTAACTATGCGGAAAACGCTTAAAATTCTTAATTGTTTTTCTTACAGCAAAGTCTTACAGAGCCAGAGCTAATTTGACACTTTTAAAAGGAATTCGCCACATTAAGAATGTTCAAGATGGTTCATATCAAAATTATCTTTATCCTTGGTAAGCACAGTGCTAGGATCCAATTATGTCACTATTACACTTTTTAGCAAAAAAAAGCCTGTTTTAGGAAGAAACTGCTAACATTTGCAAACATAATAGTAATGTTCGATGATACAACATATAATAACAATTTTTCAACATCAACAATAAGTATATTTGGTTACCAAAATAATTTACATACTGAAGTCAGTTGAACGGAGAGCGTATATAGGAGTCGGTAAAGTAGTAAATAAAAGTAGTAAATGGTTTCTTTCGAAAAGAACCCTTTTCAGAGCCCCTAAGAATGGCATATGTATAAGGTTCTGCATGTTTTTTGATCTCGTCCCTGATATATATATATATATATATATATATATATATATATATATATATATATATATATATATATATATATATATATATATATATATATATATCAACATATCTTTCAACTTTCAACTTTCACCATATTCTCATATAAATTGTATGAATTTCATTTTTCAGGTGTGTCGTTGAGTCCTTGTGAGGTGAAGTTACAGTTAGTAAACGGTGAATTATTGGAAATCGTCGGTAAAATACCAGCCATTTGCTTAATTAGTTAAAGGGAGCTTGCGAATATTCTATGCGATTATAAGGTCACTGTCAACAAAGTATTGGATACAGATCAATATTTCTTAAAATATTTCTGGGATGTCTTGTTATTTAGATGACGTCTTAACAGGGGGGAACAAATGAAATTGACTGTCGAGTAAAATTAGAAAAAGTGCTAAGTAGATTTCAGGAGTTCAATGTAACAATTAAAATTAATCTGTCCAAAAGTTTATTTTCTCAAAAGTCCGTCAAATATTTAGGGCACATTTTATCCAAAATAGAATCAGCCCAGATCCAATTAAACTTAAAGGCTCCACAGTCGAATATTATTACAGAGCTCGAGTCATTTCTAGGACTAGTTAGTCATAATTGTGGCTTGCAATGCGAGTGCTTGTGGCATGCGAGAAGTATTATCACATATAATAGATAACGAAGAGAGGCCAGTGTGTTCTGCTTCCTCAACATTATCTCCATCAGAAAAAAGGTATGCATAAACTTAACGTAAAGCATTTGCAATTATTTTTGCTATTATACGTTTCCACAAGTCACAGACCATCAGCCGTTGAAAATTTTGTTTGATCCTGAGAGAAGTCTCATCATTCTTGCAAGTTACCAACTTCAAAGATGGGCGATTTGTCTTTGAGGTTATAAATTTAAAATTAGATATTGGTTATAGGTAACGCTGATGCACTTTCGCGCTTCAACAAACATTCGCCTTAGAGGGTGAAGAAAATTTTTTGTCAACAATTTGTCATGTTTGTCATATCCACTCAATTTTTTCGATTTTGCGATTGCTACCTTGAAGGATTCAGTATTATCTCAAGTCTACAATTATTGTTCGGAAGGTTGGCAAAGGATATTCAATTGAAACCATATTTCTTATTACGAAATGAAATCGTGGTAGAACGTGGTGGTTTAATGCGAGGCTGTATGATAGTCGTGCCGCGAGAATTGTCACATAAACTACTCTCTCTTCTTTATGAGAGTCACTCTGGAATTGTAAGAATGAAAATGTTGTCAAGATCATATTTTTGGTGGCCTTATCTTGACTTGGATGTTGAAAAAGTAATGTCCAAGTGTGAAATTTATGCTTTAACTGGAAATTGCAAACCATCTCAGACAATTGCCTGGCCTGAAACAACGTTCGCATTCAAAAGGATACATTTAGATTTTTTCCATTTGTTTGAATCTACTTGTTTTATTTTAATCGATAGCTATTCTCGATATATAGCCATCTAAATGGTTAATGAGGGATACTAAAGCAACGTCGGTAATTAGCAAATTAAAATAATTCATATCATTTGGCTTACCGGTCAAAATGGTATTCAATAATGAACCCCCATTCGGATCAGACGTATTTAGGAATTTACTCATTTTAAATGACATAAAAGGTACGAAAAGTCCTCATTATGATCCACAACCCAATGGATTAGCAGAGAGAGAGAGAGCGGTTTAAACTGCAAAAAAAGCATGTCATCTCTTTTAAGATAAACCTCACTGATCCTAGAATACTTTGTTTTTGTAGCCTATTAAATGATGAATACTTTAAATAAGTTCATAGAACCATTCACTCGTTAGTTGGACTTTTCCTCGTTGCTTTTATAGCTGTACAATTGAGCCAGTTTTTTAAAAATTGCTTTAAAAAGAAGGTCCATACCATCAAATTGATTGCAATCGATGACTGCTGAGTCGATCTAATACAATATAAGAATCAGTTCACTAATATGTACAGTTGAATTTGATTCCCTTTTCATTAGTTTGACCAGCATTGTTTATAGTGCTGCTGAGCTCAATTCCAAGCAAAGTAGCATCTATAGTTTGATTGTCTATTGTTTCAGTGCTACTTTTTAGTAAGTGGAGCTGGTCTCTCTACAAAAACCTTTTCATTTGGATTTCGCCAGTTCTCTATCCTATTGGATCAAACAATTGACTGCCTTCAAATGGAACATCTAATGGTACATCAGAACCCAGTTCAAAATTTCAGGCAGCTAAAAAGAAAATGTGAAACCATCTGTTTTGAAATTTCTGTTGATTTCCCAGACCTTTGTAGATTCAGAAAACTGCCGATCGCCAACCGTTATCTTTTTGAGATTGGACTTATGCTACTCATGAGATATATTTCGCAAATACTTCATAGTATTTAGTTATAGCCAAAAACAAATGCTAGACCTAATGTTACTGCCGCCGACTGATGTCAGATGTCAATACCAGACCGTTAATTGCAGACAGGACTATGTTGTGCTCTCTAAATCACCTTACTACCGTTTGATTGACACAATTTGATCTAAGCACTTATCGACTAAATGATAAAGGAAGCCAATGGGCCCACACAAAGGGCAAACAGGTAATGAATAAAGAACTGATAGATTTTTGGTCACAGATATATGAATGACCTTTGTTGCTTTTATTGGAAAATGAGCATTTGAGAAAAGGGGCCATAAACAAAAAGAATTCACCAAGATGCAAAATATTGTCCTCTTGAAAAGTAACTTCACTCTCAAATAACTAGTGGAAAAAATTAATCCTAAGGCTTGATGAACTTAGTTTGATAACTCGGAACTAGACCAAAGAAGTGATCGTAGCAGGTAACATTAACTCCAAGTATCAATAAAGGTGAAAGTAGATTTGGCAAACATGGTTCTTTATCTTACTTTGCTAGTCTCAAGCTACCGTTGAAATGGATAGTTATGGCTCCATCATTGACATAACGTTTGATTTCCGAAAAATTGTGACTCAGCTTAAAAGCTAAAAAATCGTAAACGAGAAAAAAAATTAAGACCTACAGATTTATTATGTTCGAAGTTAGTACATATTATTATCTAGGCAATTGGAACTGACCAGTAATATCAAGAGAAATTAGAAAATAATGGTCTAGTACATCTTCGTAGTGTGATGCAATGTTACTCGAACTCACCTTACATTACATCAGAATAATTAGTTAATGGTGGTAAAGATGCATGCAAGGAATCTTTGCAGCCGAGAGGCCGAAATAGGAAAACTCATATATTGGTGCACCTCTCATGTTTCTGTGCTATGCAAAAGCTATAATTAAGCCACGAAAAGATTAAATAGAGAAAAAGGCGTTTTCAAGACCAAGCGAATACATCTTTCCAGCAAGAAAAAAAGCTCTTTAGAAACGAATTGACAACGACAATATTTAAATAATAAAAAAAAATGAAGACGCCGAAGAGATCTTTCGGAGCTGGAACTACCCATACAGCGGAAATAGTGAATGTTTTGTGGCTTTTTTTTTCTAATTCCTAAACAAATGTGTTTTACTACTCACCGTGGAGAAACTGGAGACACCTTTGCAAAAAATGCAGATGCGAATAAACGCCGAAATACATTGGAACCGACCAGAGTTTGTCAGAATTACAATAGAACCACACCCAAATAGGGTATAAGATGTGACGAATCAGGTGCTTAGAAATGGAATTTCCCCGGAAATTGGTTGTTTAAAAAAAAAGAATAAAAACCAGAAGGAGTACCATTGTAAATGGTACTCCTTCTGGTTTTTATTCTTACTGTCATTGTAAAGACAGAAGGTAGGAAGGTCCTTTATACCTAAATCAAATTCTTGCGTTCATGACAAGATCACTAGCACAGTTTTTCAGAGCATTAGACAACCTTTGATGAAGGCAACCAAAATAACAGCAGGCCTTGTCCGTACGCGTGTTCACTTCTGGAATTCAGCATGAAAAATATGCTGGGTACTCAGCCCCAAGACCGTTTGGAAAGAATCACAAGCATCATAACTGTGACATATGGAAGCAGTGGAACGATTTTCATACTATCGACTGTTGACCGGCGCAAACAACAATGGTGATGCTTTACGAATCTAGCAAACAATTTTGCAAAATTTTACAGCAGTGGGGTTTAATCTGCTATAATGGACGTTATTTTGAAAATTATTATAAAAATAGTACCACCATTACCGAGAGCTAAGAAGTTTGGTTCTGAAACGTGAGTTTCATGGTGAAGCACTCGATATGTATTAGAATCCACCAACATGAAAACATGATTTTTTCTTTAACGGTTTACTTTAAGAAACCAGCACCATGCATACAAAGCGTAGTATTATTTTAGAAGCTTCAAAGCTATTTGGCCCGCTTGGTTGGCTATATGCTCCCATAATAGTGCATTGATTATACTATTGTTTCGAGGGCTGGGGTTACAAGATCTCAACTGGGATGATAAGCTGCAATGATGCTAAGAAATAACCTTATATAAGCCGGATCAACCAATGGATTTCTGTTGTCACTCAACCTCATTGCAGCAAAAACCAAATTCACCTTAGTGGAAAAGTCGCTGCCACAGACAAATATCAAATTAAATTATTAGCAATAATCGTCCGGACAGAATCCGACCGTTGAAAACTAATAGCATCGAAAAAATATTTAGACACCGAGAATGAGCCACCACTAGATTCAATTGGATATGGTAAGGAATTTAACAGCCAATTTAAAAATTAGAGGAATTACAAAAAGCGTTTAAGTATCGATTCAAGGTAAAGGCAAGAATACGACACTATCAGGATCTAGAATTTATAGTGGCTGGGGACATGATTGTCATAATCATGTTTCAACTTAATAAAAACCAATGACGTTTGAACTTCCATGTTGGTAGAAGAAAAAAACTCAAAGTTAGGGAAGGCTTAGTCCAACAAAAAAAAATTGAGAGAGATAGGAGCCACATCACAATTGGTTCTCAACAAGCAAAACAAAATCTCACTCAAAGCGATGTTGTGAATATAAACAAGATGCTAGAAGTGGAAGTTAGTATAGATTTGTTTGAAAAGAAAACTGAGTACCGATATTTTTATTGTCTCAACCACGTGAAAGGGTTTTTGTTTGTGTTGTGGCTTGAATGGTTTTCGTGCTGATCAGTGGTCTAGAAATCACAAAGGAGGAGCATTATTTACGTGTGATAGAGAGGCACAAAAAAATAATTGTGCCAAAAAACACCAATATGGAATAGAGAGGGACAGTCCCAGACATGCATCCAAAGAAGTGCAGACAGAGACATTAAGGATGTTTTGGGTGGTTTTGACATCAGTTGGACGATGTTCAAACTCATTTTTGATTACCCAAGCGGATAATCTTGATTGTACGAGACATAATATTGACACAGAAGATGCTAGTTCGATTAAAAAGAGGGTTTCGATCTACATCTTTTTCAGTTCGGACAGGTATGATTGCCGTATATTGGATCGTATAGTAAAGGTTGGTAATAGTGAAAAAGGCCGGCCTCACTGAATGAGCATACCTTATTATTGGAGTACAGAAATCTTCCGGAACAATCAGATTTTCTCTAAATTATATTTTAGGATAGTAAAACATACTTGTTCTATTTAAATCTGAGTGATGCTTAGTGGTAAACCGAAATGATAGTAGTCGACGTAAAATGGATTTTATGGTACCTGAAAAAGCCCGATACCAGTATAAAATAATTCCGTTTGCTTTGTGTAATGCTAGTCAGACCTGCCCGGTTGGTGAACAAAGTTCTCGAAATAGATTTGGAACTACGGGTATTTGTTTATCTTGATGACATAATCGTAATGTCATAAACGTTTGATAAGCACATCATTCTGTTGAAAGTAGTAGCCAAACGTTACCGTAATCTTGCGATTTCCTAAAAAAAATTTGGTCTCACGATTTGGCCTCACGAGCACGGATTAAGAATCGATCCAAAAAAACTACCGGAATAACTTCATAACACCAAAATCAGTTTACTCAGAGACTCATTGTAACAGCTGTTTGATATTGTCTGTTTGTACCTGATTTTTCTACGTTTATAGCGCCAATCACCGACCTGTTAAGAAAAGCCTGTCAAAAAGAAATTTGAATGGAGTACCACCGCTCAAGTCGCTTTCGCTCATTTAAAGGGTTTGCTTATGTCTGCTCCAAACTTGTTAATCCGGACTTCAGGAAAACGTTTACTATTGAGACGGTGCATCAAACACAGGAATTAGTGCGGATTTGACTTAAGAAATAAAAGGCAGTGAAAGAGTAATGGTGCATATAAGTCAAAAGCTTATATCTAGTCAAATAAAATATTCTCTGTGGGCGTGAATATTTGGCATTAGGCTTGGCCATCGAAAAGGTTCAGCCTTATATTCATGGGATATGGGTGCGTAAACTGAGGGACCTTGCATCAAAGTTATCTCACTGCAATCAATGCATTTCTATGGGTATCACTTGAAACTCCAGCACAGAAAAGGTATATTAAATGTTGTTCCTGCATTATCAGTATAACGTATAAATATTGTAAAACTGTAGGTGGTGATGCATATAGCTGGAAATGAAAAATTATACTTTCCGATGTCTAACCGAAAAAACTATTTATATGATAACCAAAATGGCACTTTGGCTGCACATCTTGGGTTTGGTCATTTTGCTGATTTTGTGATCTTGGTTTGTGAAAAATGTCAGCTAGTCGCACTTACGTAATGGATGTAAAATTGAATAAGTCACATAAAATAGAACATTTCATGCAGGGCAAATTGCTTTGCTATGACTAGGAACCGCTGACAAATGTGTGCGTTAATTTAAAATAACAGTAAAGCCCTCACAAGGTTGTGTCAATGTTAAAAACAAGCTATCAGGAATTTTTGCAGTTAGCTTTCGTATATGGAAAGGAGATGTTCTATCTCCGATACTCTTAAATCTCATGTTAGAATTTATCTTTCAGTCTATCCAGGATCTAGCATATGCAGAAAAAAGTCATGTGCCAAATACTTGGCCCCAAACGCGACGATAAAAACACTTACAGAGTTTTATTTAACCATAAGATCAGGAATATAATGCAAATTTCTGGGGTCGTTCATGAAGTAAAAAGATAGTGTGGATGGTGTAGTAAGGGATGTTATAGTGATCTCTTATAGAGAGCTCCTTTCTGAGAGAACATTGGCACAGAAGTCGCTATTGGCGATTATGCCTCTTCGGGATAAAAATAATGTATTGTCTGCTTTAGATTGCCTAGAACAATACGAAAAGCAATCCAAGGGCTGGAACCTTTAGAACAATATTATTGATTCGGTATGAACGGCCAAAAATGGGTTGCCTAATTTGGTTTGTATTATTAAATAAAGATATTATTATTTTTTTGGTGAGTGAGACACATCATCTTAATTTTTTATCAACTAGTTTTAATAAAACATCAATAAAGTCCAAATAAAGCTTCTGGACTCATAGTTTGGTTTTAGTTTCGGTTATATTGTATAAAATCGCTTCAGTATATATCCTACCGTTTAATATGTACATAATATAATCAATCGATAATCACGTATTGAACGATTAGAATCACTTTAATCTACCCATATAAAATTAGTTACCTTTATTGAATATTAATACGAGGCAAACGATATTCTCTCACACTCACACACCGCATCAAAATGATGGTATTTCCAAGTTATTCGACAATATGTCATGTCGTTCGACATCGCAAATACAATAATGCACAACCGACACGTACACCACAAAAATTCACCGCTCACATATGACGAATAAAAATAAATTTTTGATAAGGTAAGCCCGGAAAAAGTAAAATGGAACAGAAAAAAAATGATCATCGACAAAATAGAATCCTAGACCGAACGATACCACCAAATAAATAAATAAAATAAAAAAATGTTAAGTTTAAGTGGATTTTTATTGTTTTTGTTGTATTTTTAAAACGATGCCAAAGCAAAAAAAATAAAAGGATATTACGACAGGCATTTATTTTTACGAGCAATTTGACTTCCAACTTTTTTGTAACAAGCGCGCGGCACACAAACTTTTATGTATATTTGACGATATGGCATATATATTGCGGAGAGTACACACCATCATCTTACAATACAAGAACACATTATTATTACGATTATTGTTATTGTTGGTAATGTCAAAGCCATTGTCATATTTTCACATTTTGTTCGAGTCACACCATATACCCATCCCACACATGGTCTGGGCA
The DNA here is from genome assembly GCA_963556175.1 of Tipula confusa. Classification (NCBI taxonomy): domain Eukaryota; kingdom Metazoa; phylum Arthropoda; class Insecta; order Diptera; family Tipulidae; genus Tipula; species Tipula confusa. The sequence continues at coordinate 176,300,610 of OY744476.1, read as the reverse complement.
TGTGAAGTGGAAAATTTTAAAATTGTATAAATATTTACAAAACATGCAAGTAGTTTGGGGATTGGATATACATATATATCCTGTAAAAGTTGTATGTATGTTCCTTAAGGATATTCATCCTATTATATATATGTACATGTTTTTGTGGTAATTTTATAAGACATTTGAGAGAAATGAAAGACGAGAAACTGTAGAAAAAAAATAAATCAAATTTTTCGGTTTTATAAGTCAACCGCAAATATAAAAGTTTTGTACACATTTTTTGTGTGATGTGTTTGCATAAAATATATGTTCACTTGTCGTTCAAAAAAATTGTTATGAGGGTGTCTCGTTTACATACTGGATTTATTGTGGTTATATGAAAAGTTAATCTAGCGGAAATCTACCAAATGTTTATGTTCATTGAATCGATCTGATGGATTAATTCGAAGTGATTGTATAAAAATATAACGATTGGCCTAAATTAAAATAGTTTATAGTGTGCCAACATTAGGCACCATTTGGTAAATGAGAACTACCAATTTCATAATTCAGAATTTCTTAAACAATTTTTTTTTATTTAAAAGATTCTGGTTCCAGCTGAATCCATTCAAGCTGAATCCATTCAAACTTAATATATTACTTTACAGTAATCCTCAAAAGAAATCAAAAGGCATCACTACCAAAGCAACAGCATTTCAGTGATACATATCACTGCTTTAATAAAAATCGTTGACCATTCAGGAAGAACAATGCCATTCAGGGCTTTACTGGACTCCGTCTTAATAGACAGCATTATAACTGGGCGCTGCGAGTCAATCGAAATTCAGAACAACAAAAGGCCCATTTAATATTAAATCCGACTTTTATCTTTAATTTCCTACCGATATCCTTGTGATGTCAAATATTACCTGAAAACTTCCTCCACAAAGTTAGTTGGATAAAAATGACCAAATCATTGCTGATCATTATTTTAATCTTTTCCGATACGGGCTGATTAGAACAAAAGCGATGCGCATATCATTTAAAATATGAAGTTCAAAAGCTTAACCTCATGTTGAAAGCCAAAAAAAATGAAGGCGATGAACTGCAGCTTTTTAATTCCATCTCAGAAAATGGAAATCTAATGGTCAACGTATATTGCGCCACATTTTTTAAGAATTTCAAAAAAATCATGGCCTTTGTTAAAGTATTAGGAATCAACTGGAACTCCATAGCTGATTGGTGCTTTTCAGTTGTTTCCAAAGCCAGCAAATACTTTCACCTTCTGGGTTTGGAACTTCCAATGATTTTGACCATCAAGATATTTCTGCAGATGCTTTGGTGAGATAATTTAGAGTTGGATGATCCTTTTCCCATAGAGAAGGATGAATAAATTTGCAATATTTTTTATATTTCCACATTTTCAACCCAAACAGAGAAATTTATCTATAACTGGTATCCTCGAAAGGTGGAGCCGTCAAATAGCGAATCTATCTTGTCTCCAACTATGCGTGTGTAACTACCAACATATTCTCATCAATACAGTAAAACGGGAGTCAACACAGATTATTAACGATGAAAACTCATGGTCTGATTCACTAATACTACTGAATTGGCTTGGAAGCCAGCCAAAATGTTGGAGCACTTTCATTGACCATCACACTTCCAAAATTTAGACCCTAAAAATGCACATATAGACAACAAGCATGCGGCCTTTCTAAAAATACGCCAATAATATTGGTTGCCGCAAATGGGAAAATCAAGGCGAAAGAAGTTCGGAGGCAAATGACTTATAAACCGTACATATGTCTTTTTAAGCGTCTGTAAGTACAACAGAGATCCATTTGGAACTCGTAGGTGTAGACGGTCCAGCGAGAATTTTTCTAGATGTCATATAACACTAAACTTTGTTCCACTAAGTCCTCCATTTTGGAGGCCTATGAGAAGCGGCAATCAAGTATACAAAACTTCGCGCTACAGATTCAAATTTGGCTATGATTAATTATGTGGAACTGATTAAAAAATACCAGAGGTTGCGGAAGAGGTTATTATTTTTATTGGTCTCATAATACCAAAACTTCTAACACAGTCAAAGTGCTTAGTCGACCACAAACATCGTGAGTTTAGACCCAGCACTTCAGTTTGTGACAAATGAGGGAGGAAAGTTACTTTGCCGCATATGCCAATCAAAAGAGATAAAGAACGTCTTTAAATCGTAGCCTGTCAGTTTGGTTTAACTACCAAAACTCTGCAGAATTACAGGGATACCACTATTGCCATTCTCAGTCTGGTACTATTGATAACCGATAAGGATAAAGCGTAAAATATTATGGATTTAGACTACTACATTCAATTTTTAACTAAGGGCATAAGAAAAACAGAATCTAGCCAAAGTATGTTCAGTCCAGATTCGTTTCAGCAATACCTGAACGAAGATGTTTCACATAATGTCTATAGATTACCCAGATTTGTTTATGCCAACACCCGAAATGTGTTACTCATTTCAGGTAGAATTCACTTGGGACCTGACCGACATGCAAAATTCTTTAAGGCATAAACTCACAAATCAAAACGGTTTGATATCGGAGACAGTGCTTTTAAAAACTTATTTCACAAACTCCAACGAGAATCATTTTTTAACATAGCTGATCTAAACGATGCCTTTCAACAGGTTGAGTTATCAGAGGAGTCCCAAAAATTCATGGATATTAATACATACCCTGGTCGTTTTTATTACTAGCGGTTACCTTTTGGTTTATGAAGTGGTCCAGAAATTTTTTCAAATGTTAATGGAGAAAGTTACCACTAAGTGCACAGCTACCTTAAATCATGTTGTAGTTACGGGTGGAAACAATGAGGAGCGAGCATCTTTGGAATTTTATGAAGTTGCTAAGCAGGTTTGATATGAATGGTTTACGTTGCAATTAAAGAGATACGTTTGCCATAAAGCAAATAAAACAAGTAGGACATATAACTGATGATCAGGGTACTTTTTTGTCAAAGATCCATTGAACAATAAGCCACAAACAACAAATGTTAGGCAAGTAGAGGCTATCAATGGGAAAAAATGAATTATTACAACAGATTGATTCAAAATTTTGCTGGGATTGCCACTCCACTTAATAAACTCCAATTGGATTGCCGCTCCACTTAATAAACTCTGCCATAAAGATATAGAATTAATTTGGACCAAGGTCACTTGGGAAAGAGAAATAGAACCAAATTGTTATTCCAAGGAGTTCAGTTTGATGTATTTAAGCCTTTTTTATTGGGGGCATTGGAGATCTACTAGGATACAGCAAATAGATCGTAAAAGAATCTGCCGTTCAAGCAGTGTAAGACATTCTGGACATGGAGGAATAGTGGATTCCTGGAACAATTGCTCAAGTTATTGATCCAAAAATGTCTATCATAACTTCAGTACTTAAGAGTGTTAAACGCTATCTTATTCAGGTGCTTTGAAAATCCACAGTAGTATAAATTTATGAAAAAAGTTCGAAGAAAAAAAGTGTGCTATTAGTAGTTGGCCTGAGAAACAAACGGTTGCACGCAAGACATTACAACGTTTGTGTCATGTACAATATCTACAACTAAGTTTAGAAGGAGAGAGCGGCGCAAACCAACTTACCGGAAGAATTTCGTCGCTCAGTAAAATTAAAAAGGAGACAATTATGTCTCTCGCATGATTGAGTGAAAATGCAATTTAACTCATATGAGTTTCGAATTTAGAAAACTTAGTATCAAACAGCTGCTTTGAAGATGATTTTCAATCCTAAATATTTTCTCCACTAAATACATTGGCTTCAAATAGGAAAATATGGTTTTAGAAATGAAACTCACTTTGAGCTTATTTCGAAAAAAGCAACAAAGGTCGAAAGACAAAGTCTTTAGCACAACAATTTAGCAATATTGAATATTAATCGAAGCATTTGTACCATCGATAGATCATAAAAGGTCAATAATTTATGCATTCATTAAAAAATATTATGGGTCACTGCATCAAATATAAGGTCAGTACATGATTTGTCCCATGATGATACGAAGCCACTGTGGCGCATGAAACAGTAAGCAACAAGATCCATGAGTTTGCAGCTTTTCTGGGGTTTTTGGAAGAGAAGCGCTTAATACAATTCACATATACCAAACAGTTCCACAGTTTCGACTTTCTCGACAAAAATCACCTACGCTATACAATAAAATCCACCGCGCTTACCACAGCTACAAAACCTAGTTAACCTCCGCTGTATATGAAATAAGTACACCGTTTGGTCGATTTTTAAGATCCAAGAACACGTCGTTTCACAAAACTTTTAAGTGGCTTAACACACATTGTTTTATGTTTTGCCATCCAAAGTCAAGATATGCACTGCATGCGCTGAAAGATACCACACCATCGCTGAGTTGAAACCTGAAACCGTCACATCAGAGTTCACTCAGCCCAATAAACAAGTTCTAGAATCGTAATTAAAGACTATTGCAATTCTGCCGGCAACTATGGAATCGAGCAAAAATTTAGAGCAAGAGTCAGTTTCGGCTTCCAAGCCTCGTCATTCCAAAATTTGCAGCTGAACTTCGTGAGTTAATAAACTTTTGTGATTTAACATGGTTATCCACCGTACAACTTGCACCTCTAAGATGCTATCAAAACAAAAGCATCAATATACTGCTGGGAACTGATATATTTTTTTGAAAATTTGGAAAACAGTCATCTCAGATCTTCCAATCACAACTAGATTGCGCAAAATATAAGGTTTGGTTGAACCAAGGGCAGTCAATAAACTCTAAGAAACTCAAACAGTATGACACTCTCGTCGATAAAGACCACTCGTTGCGCTGGTTTTGGGAGTTATCGAGGACTATAACCAAAAGATATTGATCACAGAAAAAGAAACTTTCATCAAACACTATAAGGAAACCTTGACGAGGTCTGAGGATAGACGGTTTATCCTGCGGTAGCCATTCAAATTCGATTCAACCAAACTTCCGAGCAATTATGAAACAACCATTTCATAGTTTATTTTATGAAGATATCTTTAACTAATGCCTCATTTAAACAGCATACAAAGTTTAGTGGTTGATTCAATGGAAATTCGAAGCACGTAGCTACCACAGGCTTTTATTAGTAAAACATAATTGGAATGATATATTCGCACTAAAATAATAAAAAAAATGTACAGCAAAAAAGGCCACAGCTGATTGTTTTTTTAAATTTATGTGATACAAGTCATTCTAAAACAGTATTATTTTTTAATAATATTAAATCTAACGGTTTATATATATATATATATATATATATATATATATATATATATATATATATATATATATATATAAATATATATATATATATATATATATATATATATATATATATATATATATATATATATATATATATATATATATATATATATATATATATAAATATCGGTACCTTTTTTCTTTTTATTCTTGATGATGCATAATTTTGATTAAAAGTTCAAATACATAAACAAGTTGTCCGATAAACACACTTTAAATAACATAATTTTACCACTTTAAATAAACAACTACACAATTAAGTTAAACTATAAAATAAACTACAATTTAATTTAAACAAATCACAAACACAAAAAAATAAGAAAATAAAAATGAAAAACATAAACACAAAAACACAAACAATCTGTATAAATTTCACTAGTAAACTAATCGGAAAAAAATTAAATCGCAATTTCAATATTTCACTATCCAGACGAAAACAAAAAAAACAATTGACAAAAAGTACCGTACTTCCAAATTAAATACACGACTAATTGCGAAACAAACAAAACACAGCATCATGTTAATTTTTAATATATTCCAAAAATGTATTATTTTAATACGGCTGCTGGCCAAATTGTATATTCAGGAGGTGACTTTTTAGCGGGATCGTTGATGATAATGTCCGCTTCTGGTGATCTTTTTTTGTTGTTGCTCATAATTTGACATTTATTTTCGTTATAATTTATTTGTTTTGACCGATATTAAACTTGTGTATATTTCTCCCATTTCTGACGTTACCAAGGAATTGACAACTCTTCTATAAATGGAAGTGCGGTTCGTAACTGTTTCCATTCGCACGCTTTGGTGGAAGTGGGACATCCCAATTCATGTTTAACATTTTTTAAATTTTAACTGTGATGCTGACTGGTACAATCCACCCTTGCTTCTGATAATTTCCTGCTTTTGATAATATGTTTCTTTTCAACGCTTTTGAGTTTTCTGGTAACCAGACTTAAAATTTGAATATATCTTCTATGGAGTCGTACTGCAAACCAAAATCTTTATTACTTTGCCCTTGATGGTATCGTCGACTGCTTTGATATGTTGTTCCTGATCCTCATCTTGTGTTCAAAGGCTTCAATTACCTAGAAGAAATGCTCACATATCCGTTCGGGGAATTGAGCATTCCAACTCGGGAACATCAAGAAGCTTGGTTAATATAACGATAAAACCAAATCATCCTTCTGCATTTTCCATTCGAAGCTCTTTTGATGTCTAAAATTACAACCGATCTTCTTCGTCAATGTTCGGACATCTACATGAAACCATATGCAGGCATCAAATTAGCCGATCCAAGATTCAACAAGACAAGCAGTATTCACATACTATCGTCCAAATTAAGCACCTGCATCTCTCTAAACGACTGTTTGGCAGTGGGTCCTATACCATACAATCAAGTTTGTACTCAATTATCTTAAGATTCACAGAGCACAAGATAGCCGTCTACGCATATATCGAGCGAATTTACCGATAAATCTTTGTATCGCAAAAATAAACAAGGTATCAAAGAATCGTTTGGCGAAAGGATCAATCAAAGCCTATTCACCATTTTCAATTGTCTACAGTCACATACGAATTAGCATCTGAATCATTTCTAGCTACCAGGGCATTAAAGCAAGTTTTCGACGATTTCTAAATTCCTGCACCACACTCGGCTCATATCATAGCTAACGACTACTATGTGGATGATTTTATGATGGGTGGTGATGACGAAGACGAAACACGCGAGCCCATAGAGAAAGTTAACAAAATTATAATCGGTTACGGTTTCCATCTGAGGAAATAGAAATCCAATAACATCACAATATTGCGCTCTAAACAGCTTGATCAATCGATTCCTGAGTCTGAGGACAAAGCAATTCTAGATCATGATCAGGTCTCGGATTCTATCAAAGTCTTGGGAATTAATTGGAAGCTCAAAGCCGATAGATTCACCTTCACTACTCAGCTCCCAGAAGCAAGTCGATTTTTTGACCCATTAGGCTGGGTATCCCCTGTTAAAATAAAGTTCAAAATTTTTCTGCAGATGCTGTGAGGAGATAATTTAAATTGGGATGACCCACTTCCAGCAGACAAGCAAGTTCTTTCAAACAAACTATGTAGCAGTTTAAGCGAGATTCAAACCATTTCAGTTCCCCGTTTTATTCGCACACCAAAGACATCTAAAATCGATATACATGGCATCTGTGACGCAAGCTAATTAGCATATGCAGCGGTCGTATACTTCAGAGTGGTAAGCTCGAATGGAAAAACTCACATATCGCCCATTTTTTAACGAACTTTGTTCCTTGAGTGATTCGCAAATAGTTCTGAATTGGCTTTACAGTCATCCAAGTCGTTCGAGCGCATTTGTTGGCAACCAGACGTCGGCAATACTATCCTTTTTTACGTGAAAAAACTGGAGGCATGTTCCTTCAGCGAACAACCCTGCTGATTGTGCATCTCGAGGTTTGTCACCTGCAGAGCTTATATAAAGCACACGATCTATGGTGGAATGGATTGAGTCAATCAATTGAAGATTGGCCATCCCAAAAACAGAATTATGGTCACTTCGATGGGAAATCAAAAGAAAAAGTCACTGTTAGCAATATTAGCACAGCGCACAATGATTAGTTTGAAGAAATCGTCAATAAATATTCATTATTCAGTAGGGTTCAAAGAGTATTGGGCTACATTTATCGATTCATTGATAACACATCAAAATCTAAGGGCACACGGATCAACAATAATTATCTACAGCGGGAAGAGCTTTCTCATGCCACATGTATAATTTGTAAGCACGAACAAAACCGGTTTTACAAAGCCGACATTGCAGCATTACAATCAAACGGCGAAGCTGGTAAATGCAGTAGCTTAAAATCCCTAAACCTATTTCTCGATTCCTTTAAGACTCTGCGAGTTGGTGGCCGATTACACAACAGTTTGGCTCCATATTCCACAAAATATCCAATTATAATGCACGCCAAATCGACGGTCACTCAACTCATTCTTCGTGATGTCCATATCGAAAACAAACACGCAGGACCATCTTTGCTCATATTGATCACTCGGCAAAAATATTAGATACCGAATGGAAAATTCAAACCAAAGGAAGTTATCTGAAAATGAGTTATTTGTGCTAAGATTAAATCACAATGTCAACAACAGTTAATGGGGAGCCTGCTTCTTGCAATAGTTGAGATGAAACGTCCATTTTTGAAAGACTACGCTGGGCCTATTTCAAATCATCTGACGAAGGGTAGGGACAAAAAACATACAAGGCTTATGTTTGCTTATTTATCTGTCTCAGCACAAAAGCAGTCCATTTGAAATTGGTCAACGACTTATCCAGTGATGCATTTTTAGGGGCGCTTAAAATAGTCGCTGCTCGTTAAGCGACTTGTAGCGAACTACCTAGTGACAACGGTACCAATTTCGTAGGTGCCGACTGCAAGCTAAAAGAAACCTTTAACAAACTAATTAAAGAATCAATTAATATCTCTAATTATCTTTCCAGAAGGTATGTAACCTGCCATTTCCTTCCACCTGGTTCTCCTCATTTTGGAGGCCCGTGGGAAGCGGCAATCTAGTCGACAAAATTCCATCTTAAGTGGGTCATCGGATAAACCATATTGACCGAAGAAATCAACACACTGTTGGCAGAAGTTGAGAGCATTTTAAACTCTCGTCTTTTGTGCGTCATCAACGACACAGATGTCAATTGATGTAATTGGGCATCCACACACTAAAGTTCCTGGAGCTGATATAACTCACCTGAAGACATCTTATCTCCATCGATGGCAAATAGTTCAGCAGATTAACCTGCACTTCTGGAAAAGATGTAAGAATGTAAGAATGTACAATGTAAGAATGTATGCAAAAGCAATGTTCATCATCTTTTTCACAATATTGGTCGATAAAGTTTTTGTCAGTAGTAAGGACTTATTTTTGCATAAACTGGCTTGAAACAATTAAAAGGAACACACCTTTTATGTTTGGCAAACGCCAATGATACAGTTAATATCTGTGTGTTTAATCTAAATAAATTACTGGATTATACTGAGTCATTCTTCTCAAAAAGGTTTTAGATAACGCAAGGGTTCGGATACCTCCTATACCGTATGTGGGTCTTATAAATTGTAACAGAGGTGATATTAAAGTGCGTGTTCTACGGGCAACTGTGATTTGAATACGTTTACGGGTTATATCTTAAAACCTAGCATGGCCACTATTACGTTTTATACAGATTTTTATAATTTACTGTTAAATTTTCAAACCTTTGACCTGAACAATCATCCATTCCACCTGATAAAAATATTTTATTCTTATACAAAAGTTTATTTTGATGGCTTTATGTACGACATACTCATAACATATATCAAGCAGAGTATCCACCTCCCTAGTTGTCCTAAATGCATTTACATCATAATCATAAAAAATTCATCAAACTTTTAATAGCCAAAAGTGATAAACTGTGAACATAAGGAAACATGTTTAACAACAAGTCCTTTATGTAGGTTTCGTACAGTAGCAATAATTGTGAGAAAAATTAGGTTTGTTTAGTTAATGTTACCCAGGATGACATAAAAAAAACGAAAGAAAAGTCGTTGAAATCCAATTAGGGAATCGTATCTCATCTTGAATTATTTATTGTATCCACTTTCGACATTCGACATATATATATATAGCATATTCATTTGGTCTCTTCTATTATGCTAACCGCATTTGACCCGTCCGATGGAAACGTATGTACCAATATGTATACAGCATACACATTTGAGTAAAGCAAAAATAGCAAAACATAATTTTTATGTTGATTGGACTTTTCTTAATTTTTAGGGTAGATTTTTTTTATTTTTTTGCCTCGTTCTTATTTATTAGTGTTTTGTTGTATTTTACGTTTGATGGATCCTCTTTGCACTTAATAAATGGATGATCATTAAAAGAATCCCAAATGACATATACGTTTTTGTACTGTTGTTGTTTATGGGTTTTCATGTTAAATGTTTTTTTTTTGTTTTTATGTGATGTGCGGTACTATACCTTTTTCCGAATTTTCCAATTTTCCTATATATATGTTTTCAGTGGGTTTTGATGACATGTTCATTGCAATTAGTTTGGCAGTCATTAATTTTGGTTTAAAAAGGTATTGTTCGTTTATAATTAGAAAATTTTTGTAGTTTTCTTGGGAAAATAAAACAATAGTGTCATGTGTGAATGAAATGGTGATTCATGGTCAATGAACTCGGATACCTTTTAATATGTGTTTATCGATTGTGGAGATTAAATTGTTTAATTGCATGACGTATAAGGGATTTCTATCTACGGTGTTATTCCGCTATTCGCTCTTTTAGCATATTTCACTGTTTCCAAATATATTTATGAACTTTGTTTCTCTAAGATGTCTTGTCATATGCTTATTGGAAATCGTTGTTGAACTGATGCAGATCCTTTTTTTTACGAAACCATTTTGCTCGTAACGACTTGATCTGTAGTTCAACGATTGAGTCGAAATTCATACTTATAGTCGCCAATGATCAATTTGGGCTAAACCAAAGTATTCCCACAATTTAAAAGATTTTGATTTTTATATAGCAGGCATATGAGTGCTGGTTTACAATACTGCAATCATGATTGCAGATTGCGGGAATTAGATTATAAAGTTGAGTTGCTAGGGTACCTTCTCCATTTTAAAGTGATATACGAAAAAAACATTGAGATCGAGGTTTTTGCATTCTTTAAATTAAGAAAATTAAGATTTTTCTACAGTGGGTTGTGGAACGAAATTATTCTCAAAATGTTAGCCGTCTATAATTCCAACCTTTATAAATAGAAGAAGAACTAATTCGGAAACCTTTAGATTCGTTCTAGGTGACTCTTTAACATAATTTATCCCTAAATCTCCGTAAACAACACAAGAATTAGATGCCTTGGTCGACATGGTGTCAAATGCTTTTAATGAAGCTATCTTAAGCTCGTGTCCTATTAGTAGGCCTAAAGGCAATCTCGTCCACCATGGTGATCGAGGGAGCTGCAAGTAACATGGCTGAAATGCAAAAAGCTCTTCAATCGCGAAGAGTTCTAAGGCTGGTAGAAACTGGAACTCCTTTAAGGAGGTCCTCATATAAATACGAATCAAAAAGTGCCAAAATCAAAGCTTATAGACTATTCTGTGTTAACATACTGGTGTTTTCTGTTGCAGCTAGGCTATACAAAAGAGTTCATCTACTTGTCCTGCCATTCCAAGTTATCAACAGCGATTGAATGGTATGCGGACTACAACGGGGCGGAATCTCTGAAGCTCTTACTGGAAACTCATTTTCCGGTATGTTCCAAATCTCCAACTGTTCTGCCTAAAACCAATAGGGCCACTAGTCCCACTGGGAAAATTGCCAAAAGCAGCAACATCTTGTTATCAGTAAACAGTTTTAAACCGTTTAAGTCAGCAGGTACGAATGGCATTATTCCTGTCGACATCCAACAAACTAGTAACTTTAATGGTTCCCTGGTTTGAAGTGATTTTCAAGTAGGCTGGAACTTTTTCATGTTCCAAATAAATGGACTGAATTAAAGTTAATTTTTATACCTAAGGCGGGAAAATGCGCTCATCGTGATCCAAAAGACCTTAGGTCCATTAGCTTATCTTCATGAAAACTCTAGAGAGACATATAGAAGCTTATTTTAGAGGCTCAATCGAGGCGCTAAAGTAAGCAGCATCTCAGCATGCATCCTGCAAAGGAAAATCAGTGGGAACTGCACTACATTCCCTCTTAGACCCTATTGAAAAATCGCTCGAATATAATGAATTTTATTTGGTGACCTTCTGTGATAAAGAAGGAGCCTTTAACAATATCAAACCAGAGACCATCACGAAACTGTTACTAAACCTAGAGGGGTGTGGTTTTAAAGGGGTCGCTTATGCAGATAATATTGCCATCGGCACCTTCGGTAAATATCCTAGAACCCTCAGAGATCTTACCCAAGTAGCACCAAATAACTTTAAAGTTTGATAACCCATTCCCGACGTCGGTACAACGCCAGAAATTTCAAGAAATTCACTTTTTTGACATTGAATTCAACATTTTAATATTTTCATCGGTACGACCACAATGCGACGTTTTATATTACCAGCCGACAGTGCGGTATTTTATATCTATCTGATAACTTTTTTTTCATAATTTTCAACTATTAACCGACTAATATAACATAATTGGATTTTATATAACCGTGTATTGATTGTTTAGTTATGTGGTCGTAAAGTGTGATTTTTAATAACTACTTAGCGATTTTTTTGTCGTATAAAAACCAATATCCAACTTTATTTTTTGTTGTCTTATGCACGACTGCAAGATAACATATTTTATATATGCACCACAATTTAGTGATATAATTAACTTCAATTGACACGAATAAGATAATGGGCGACCGAAAATATATTACATCATCAGCCAACAAACCTAGTGCATGTCATTGTCAATTTTTATAGTTAAAAAGTAATAAAAATAATTAAAAATGGATAAATGCTTTAAAATAAAAAAAAAGTCATTTAAACATTCGACGTCGTTTTATAGGAAAGTAAAAATTTATTTAAACACACCTTTAGGAGCTACTAACAACAAAAAAGGTAACTAGATATTATTAAGCTAAATCAGACTCGAATTCGGTTTTATTTTTTATTCCTTTGCAGTTGTTCCAGTTTGTATGACATTGGAACCTCTAAGCTCCGAACTGGATGAACAATATCCTCTATCAACAAATAATTTTAAACCTCATTCTGTGAACCATGATAATATACCATGTTTAGATAATAATGTGGTGTCTTGTGACCAATGTGATATTATGATTACACCAGAGGAACAACAAAATGTGTTTTTTGAAAGTTTTGAAGAATCGTCCGAAGAATTCGATTCTAAGTTGAACAAAAATTCGGCCGATGAATCACGCGGTAACTTTGTTGAAAATTTCAGAAACTGGGTGTTAAAACATAGTATTACACATACTGCAGTCAATGAAATCTTGCAGCTGTTGACGAATTATGGTATAAATAATCTTCCGAAAGATAGCAGAACTCTATTAAAAACACCAAGAGCAGTAAGCATTATACCAATGGGCAAGGGTGAATACTGGCACAATGGGTTAAAATCTTGTTTGCTAAATATACTGGATCAAATTGATATTTTACCCGATTGTGTCTCTTTGACTTTCAATATGGATGGGTTACCAGTGTATCGTAGCTCCAAGTGTGAGCTGTGGCCTATTTTGGGTTTAATTGATAATTTACCGGATGTTCCACCAATGATAGTTGGTGTTTATTGTGGACAAAGCAAACCAGAAAATGCTAATATATTCTTGACTCCGTTTGTAAGTGAATTAAAAGCATTACTTCAAAGTGGAATAATAGCTGGTGATGTCCTCGTCAATATTAAAATCAAATGCTTTGTTTGTGATACACCTGCCCGATCTTTTGTTAAAGGTAAAAGATAAATGGAACTGAAACATTTAATACCATATTTCTTGAAAATGAAACCTAATTAAACATATTATCATATAGGTACTGTTTCGAGCAACCATTATCATGGGTGCACCAAGTGCATTGCGATTGGGGAATATTACAATGATGGACGGCACATGAGTTTTCCTAGAATTCATTTGCCTAGGCGAACAGATGAATCTTTCCGTGGAAGAATTGATGCAGATCATCACAAGGAAATTTCTCCTCTAGAAGAGTTGCCCATAGATCTTATAAAAGATTTCCCAGTAGCCGATTCATTACATTTAATAGATCTCGGAATTACAAAACGATGTCTTGTAGGTTGGACCCACGGCAGCTTTAATTTTCGGACCAAGTGGTCTGCTAGACAAATAGAAGAAGTATCTGGCTATTTAGAGAGCTGCAATGCATTTAAACCACGAGAACTTCACCGAGCTATTAGAAAACTTGATTCTCTGCGATTTTGGAAAGGACTTGAATTTCGTACATTTTTGTTGTACGTGGGACCTGTTGTACTTAAAGATTTTCTACCTACAGATGTATATCACCATTTTTTAAGCCTTTCGTGTGCTATTAAAATTTGTTCTTGCAAAACATATTTGCCTTTCTTAAATGTTGCCGAAAGGATTCTCGAAGATTACATTGAGAATTTCATTATTTTATACGGTATTGACTCTGTTAGCAGCAATGTGCATAATCTTTGCCATTTAGTGGAAGACGTTAAAAACTTAGGTCATCTGCCATCTATAAGCGCATATCCTTTTGAAAGTCTTCTTTTTAGAATAAAAAATTTGTTAAGAACTGGAAACCGGCCATTAGCCCAAGTTGCAAAACGTTTAAATGAATTCGCTAAAATAAATTTTAGAAAAAGGACTAACAAGGAGTGGCCATTTACTAAAAGAGAATCTAAAACAAATTGCCAAGACCTACCAATGTGTGATCGAATATTTTATGAATTGCACCTATATGATGGATTTATTCTGACAAACGAAAATAACAACAAATGGTTTATGACTAAAAAAAACGAAATTGTAGCAATGATACATGTGACATATATCGGAGGAAAAATATGTATTTATGGAACAGATATCAAAGAGAAATGTTGCTTTTTTGAACGACCTTTCAATTCATCAAGAATAAACATTTTCGAATCATCAGGTGAAACAAACTCACCAAAACTATATTCTATAAGAGAAATAAAATGCAAATTATTTGCTGTTCCACGTGCGAATTCAATTGTTTTTATCCCAATAATTCATACGCTCGAAATCGAATATTAAATAAATTTAAAAAAAACTGTTTATTTAAGTTCATTGTAAGATAATACAAAAATACATAAAAATTAAAATTAATAAAATTATCATATTACTATTTAATATTGCACGTAATTCATTTAGAAATATTAAAACATATTATCTACATCTAGATAATTAAATAACTTAAACTAGATATAAATACATCTAATCCTGGAGAGACGTTGAAGCTTCTTTATCACTAAAATAAATAATAAACAACAAATTGTAAATTGTATTGTAAAATTGGAATAATAGAAATAGTTTTACCAAAGATTCAGATGACTTGTAGACAAACTTTCGTCTGTATTTACTTTACTTTTAAGTCTGCTTCTTCGTTCACTTGGCTGATGGTCTAATTGCTTGAAGCGACTTTCGCTATATTTTAATATATTAATTTTTAAAAATTCTTCTGTCATATGCAAATTAAATTTACTGTCAGCACAACAGTTGACAATTTGAAATATCAGGTCAATAATCTGTTTAAAAGCTAAAAACGCTTTTTTTATTTTATTTTTGGAAGATCCCGTCCAAGTATATTGGGTTAATAATTTCCTGTCAAACAGCCAATCAATTACTTTATAGGTAACTTTCTTTCCATCTGAATTACCAGAAGATCCATTCATCCGTTTAAGTTCACTTATCTACAATTAATTAGAGATAAATAAATTTTATAATATACCTATACATAAATAAAAGTTTTAACATTACAATTTTTTTTTTGTAGTTATCTTCCAAGAGCTTGGATTCAAACTCCTCTACCTGCTCAACAGTATTTAACGGGAATGGAAATGATTTGAGTATATCGGGCGCAGACACACAAATATTTTCATTTTTCTGTTCATTTTAGAATTTCAATGATTTTATCTAATTTTGCGTTCATTTGGCAGGTGTTAACTTCGAGTTTTTGTAAACGTTCTTTAACTGTCAAAATGAAATAAAAATAGTTTATTTATAAGAATTCATATAAGAATATAATATATGTACTACTACATATTACATAAATGTATGCGTACTTACAGTTTGAGAAATCGAATTTCAAAAGTTCATTTAAATGTGTTATGTCACAAGAGATAATTTCATTGTTGTCTTCATTTTCAATGATATTATTTGGCCCATTATTATTATGAACAGCTGATTGGTCAACATCATCATTTATCTGTACTAAATCAACAAAATTAGTTGTTATTGGTTCATTAAATGCAGATTCATTGTTGTTTTTTGGGCTTTCACATTTTCGTACAGGCAGTACTGGTAAGCTATGACTTTGTAGATCAAACATATCATTGAAGTTGTACATTTGGGCTAACGCCAGTTTTTCAGACGTGTCAGCACGAATTGCCCTTTTCTTTCTGTTATCGATGTACGTTTCTACAACTGGTTCAGATTCTGAATATGACCACTCCAACATTTCCTTTTCGATTTGACGCGCTTCGTCAAAACAAGCAAGGTCTGTTTTTTTTACAATACAGGGATATGTTAACCAAGAACTTTCCGGCACACTGTGTCCATTTTTTTGTAGTTTAACCAACGTAGATTTATTTGTGGGCCAATATAAAGTATTATTATTCACCCATTTATGTGGCACTGTAGATAACAAATACTTTCCATTTTCAATGGTTTGAATAATTGAAAACGACATACTTAATTATTAAACTTTAATAAGTTGAATTTATTTGAACGCGTTCTCCGGAATTCAAAATGGGACTGTCAAAATCGGTTATCACGTTTACTAATTGAATGTGTGTATATAACTATCCCACTCGTTTCGTTCTTTTATTTTTTTCATGAGTAAATGTTAGTGGATGCAAACGGTGTTGCACTATAAATTTTGGACATTGTAAATATAAAAACTATTTATTGTACTTCATACACAAATTTAATAACCGGGTTTATTTAATTTCTTAAAATTATGAATTTATAATCACGCAATTGAATTTGAATTAATATATTTAAAAAAAAATATAATATTTATATATATATATATATATATATATATATATATATATATATATATATATATATATATATATATATTATATATATATATTATATATATATATAATATATATATATATATATATATATATATATATATATATATATATATATATATATATATATATATATATATTATATATATATATGGTGAAAAATACGTCAAATCACAAATTTGGTATATGGGACCATAAGTCATGTTGAAATTTTATGATTTTTATGTTTTGAATTTGTAGTTTAGATTAAAATAAAAATTTTGTAGCACATGGTTTTTTTTTGTTGCGGTTGGTTTTTAAAATACAGGGTGTCAAAATTGGTCAAATTTTGAGAAAAATGATAAACTTGATGTAGTGTTTATAGCTATAAAAAGAAAACTAATTATCCAATATTTATGATATGAAGCTCGTTTTAAAGGTAATTAAATAAGGATTATTCAAAAAATATAAAAATATTGTGTTCTTTAATTTCTTCGTTTTCAAATTTCCCGCCAAAATGTTCTTTTTAAATTTTCTCAAAAACCTATTTTTTTTTTTTTTTTTTTTTTTTTTTATAGAATTTGATAATTAATATTTTATAACATATCAAAAAACTAGAATACCGTTATTTTTTGTTTTCTTGCAAAACTCGTTTTAGTAAGAGAGGTATTTCATTTTTATATGGAAAGCTATATAGATATTTCTCATTGTTTTGAAATTGTTTACAAAAGAGGTAGTTCACTTAATTTGTGTATTTTGTTTATTATTTGTAGTTCAATTTTGCGTCATATTTAAGTATGAGTCACAGAATTATGAGGTGCCACCCCCTGGTTTATATCGTTTGGTTAGTCGTAGTACCATAAATTCCTTTTCTTTCTTGCGTTATTTTAAAAAATACTAAATAAAATGTTGTTTTCCCCTTTTTTTATTGGGGGTTGATTTTTTTACTTGACGCAAGCGTACCTGTTAAACGATGAGTAATTCTTTTGAAAACAAAAAATGAACATTGTGATATAAATAAGAGTAAACATTTAACTTTTTGATTAGTTGACATCGTAAAATTGTAGACAACGTTTTAAATAAGGAGCAAGATTTTTTAAAATTTGAAAAAGTAACAGTTAAACTGAGTGTAAGTTTAAGTGGATAAATAAGTATTAGTGCGCTTAATTTGATAATGGATAAATTTCAAAAGTGTTGTAAACCATATCGCGATTCAAAGTGTTCGAGTAAACTAAAACGAGTTACGGATTATGTTAAGCAATTTATGCCACAATCAGTTAAGAATCAAGACAATTTGTATCTCTGTTCAACGTGCTATGTAAATATTACCTGCAAACGACGAAAAATAGAACCAGAGTTGTCACCAGTTGCGGGACCATCAACAACATCACCTCTAACACCGCAAATAGCTGATAACGATAATAGCAGTGATAGTGAAGAGTGTTATTTAAAAAATGTGTCTGTTTTGGAAAAAATGAATGAAGTGTTACCCTTTCTTGGAAAGTCTCCTATATATCCGAGTACGTTAGAAGCCAGGCCAAAACATTAGCAGCAAAAAGTAATAGATTTAGCTTCAATAACATTATCAACATCTTTGGTTCCGGGAATCGTGCCACTATTGAATCAGTCAACCGAAGATCAAAGGAAGGTTGCGCTATACGATGAATTGATTGGTGATCTAAAAGCTAAATTCGAAGAACTGGAGAAAACCAGTGATAAGATTCAGCTACTTACTATATTGCCAAAATCATTAACCATTCAAGAAATCCAGAATGAGTTCAAGGCAACGCAACATATGGTGCGAACCGCTAAAGATCTACGAGACAAGAATGGTCCACTAAGTCATCCAGCAGCTAAAGTAGGAAAGCGAATAAGTGATGAGGTGAAGCAAGCAAATTTAAATTGTAATTTTTAATTTGAATAAGATTTAATGTAAAACAATAAAATAAAATTATCAAAAGAATTTGGGTTTGAAATTTTAAATATATGCAATGTAATTTCAATAATAAATATTAATAATTTAACTAAACTATCCTTTTTGTAAACAATTTCAAAACACTGAGAAATATCCACTGAAATACAGTTTTTCCATATAAAAATGAAATACTGCTTTTACTAAAACGCATTTTGCAAGAAAACAAAAAATAACGGTATTTTAGTTTTTTGATATGTTGTAAAATATAAGTTGTCAAAAACTTTAAATAAAAAAAAAAAAAAAAAAAAAAATAGGTTTTTGAGAAAATTTAAAGAGAACATTTTGGCGGGAAATTTAGAGAAGAAGGAATTAAACAACATACTAATTTTATATTTTTTTAGAAATCCTTATTAACTTACCTCTAAAATGAACCCAAAATCATAATTATCAGACAATTATTTTTTATTTTATTGCGATAAATACAATACCATGATTATAATTTTTCTCAAATTTTGACACCCTGTATCTTTAACAACAACAACAACCAAAAAAAATTAAGTGTCTCAAAATGTTTGTTTTAATCAAGGCTACACATTCAAAACATAAAAATCATAAAATTCAAACATGACTTACAAAAATTTGTGATTTCACGTATTTTTCGCCATATATATATATATATATATATATATATATATATATATGTATATATTTATATATATATATATAGATATATATATATATATATAGTAAATATATATATATATATATATATATATATATATATATATATATATATATATATATAAATATATATATATATATATATATATATATATATATATATATATATATGTATATATATATATATGTATATATATATATATATATATATATATATATATATATATATATATATATATATATATATATATATATATATAAATATTTTACAAAAATAATTTTATTAAATAGTAAATAGTTTTTTTAAGTAGTTTAATCTTTATAAATACATATAATCAATTTGCCACAAATGTTTGCACCTGTCAAAAATTTAAAATAATTCAGAATATCTTAATTACACTAAAAAATATGGAATGTAGGTATGGAATGTACTAATTTCAATGAGAAAGAAGAGTTAAGTTATATAAACCGTATATGCGTCTATTATATACATATGTAGTAGTATTGACGAAGTAATAATAAAACATGTACGTAATGAAAACACATGTTTATGTAGAAATATTGGTTTATTTATATCTAATATGTTAAGTAAATATCTTTATAGTCGAATTCTTGATAAAAAAATAAATAAATAGTCGGGAAATCTACTAAACCGTAGGGGTAAAATCTTTTTTGGAATTATAATAACTAGTTTGTAATTTTTGAGTCGAATTTGTTATAAATTGGTCTTCAATATTACTGTTTAGTGGTTTTAATATATATACTTACAAATTACTAATTTCACCATTTTTTATTATATGTCTACAAAAATTTGTATTTTTTTAAAAAGAAAATTATGGTTTTTACCTTCTTATGACATTTATACATACATATTACATATTATAATATACATTTTTTATTAGTAGGGATTATATAAATAAGGTTTTGATCGATTTTAGAAAATTTTAAGCAAATCAAAAAATATACATATTTTAGAAACAACAAAAATATTTTTAAAATAACAGAAATTTATAAGGCGCATGAGTTTTTAGTTCAGTGATAGGTACATATTTACAATAAATCTTGGTTTGTTTATAAAAAAATATGTCGTATCTTATCAGAGTTTTGAATTACCATTATAATTTTATAAATGAGTATATTACGTTTATAATTATTATGAAGTATATTTTCATTTAGCATGAACATATAAATATGAAGATGTAAAGGAAAAAGACATGAATATTATTTTTATATGATAAAACAAGACAACATGATTATTTATATATTTTATAAAAAATAGTTTTCCCGCCCGCTAAAATATAACCACAATGCTAGGCAAAAATGTATTTTACAAACCGAATTGTTGTCAATATATCTATTTCCTAACTGCTATTATATGGTCAATTGACTAGTCGAATAATAGTTATTACGACGATGTTACAACTCAAGATTTATTCCCCAATAACGTTGTGAATCTGTTTTCATACCAGTGTCTCAACGTCGGCTAGCCGACCAATAGTCATTTAGCCAACCACGGTAAAACGTTATACCAACCGGCTCGTGCTACTTGGGTATGCAAAATGCTCTCGGTATCTTTACCAAATCGACAAATAGGTGCGTCTAAGTGTTAATACGCTTAAAACTGAATTGGTTCCTTTTCTATGAAGTAGACCCTTCTTTTTAACAACCTACACACTCTTAACGGAGGTGGTTTGAACATCACAGATAAAGTGAAATTCCTAGGTCTTATTATGAATACCAAACTAAGCTGGGAACCTTATATATTGGAAAGGGTAAACAAATATTTAATAGCACTAAACTCCTGTAAGAATGCCACTGGGAAAGCATGGAGTCTAAACCTTCGCATCGTACATTGGCTGTACACCTCTGTACTTAGATCTATTCTACTATACGGAGATATAGTTTTGTGGCCAGCTCTAAATATAGAACAGCTATTGGTGAAGGTTCAAAAAACTGCCTGCCTGTGTAGTGGTGCACTCAGAAACACTGCCCCTCAGGCATTAGAGATTCTCCTTCATTTAGTCCCTCTTGATATTTTAGCTAAAAAAGTGGCTACGAGCACAGCTATTAGGCTTAAATCAATATCTCTGTGGACCTGTAGTAATAAAGGACACTCATCTATTTTAATGAATAAGATTATCCCCAAAGCCATAGACTATAACACCCCAACATCATACCTCAAAGTTAAATTTCTGACTGTTATTCCCTCCCGAGAGGACTGGGCGGACGAAGTAGTTCTGAATCCAGACAAGATTAACTTCTTTACAGATGGATCGAAAATTGATTGCTTGCCCGGTTGTGGCGTGTGCTACAAGGAACTAAATTTAAACATCTCTTTTCACTTCCTGATCACAGTAGTATTTTTCAGTCGGAGCTCATCGCAATGAAAAAAGTCATAGACTGGACGAAGTAAACGGTTTTTTATGTTATGCATTTTTATGGAAGTCTGGCTGCCATTAAAGTTCTACAGTCAGGCTTTAACGCATAAGAAAAAGCGGGGATTAATCATCTATTAACAAGATGGCAAAACAGTTCAACATTCAGCTTACATAGGTGCCAGGGCATTTCAATATAACGGGGAATTTAAAAGCTGATAAACTCGCTGATGCATCTTACCATGCCACGCTGATACAGAGGTACCGCTTGCTATGTGTAAACTGCTCCTCAAGGAATATGCTTTTAAAATCACAAACAGTAGGTGGGTAAATTGTGCCTCCTGTTTGATTATTCGGCAAATTTGGCCTACACTAGAATTAATCAAGTCTAACTAACTAATATTCATGCAACGGTGCAATATTAGCATTATCGTGGATGTCTTTGACACAGTCTCATTGGTAAACATGCGACTAGATTGGGCGTTCTCTCGTATGATTACTGTGGAAATTGTAGAGATGAGGAGGAGAAGGGAACTATACTACACCTTATCTGCACCTATCCTAGCCTTGCTCGATACAGGCTGAAATTTTTGGGAGCTTGCCTCCTGTGTGATCTATTAAACCTAATTAGGATGAGTGTTATGGATATCAACTGCTTCGCTAGAAGCTCGAATTGGTTCCAGTAGGTATAGTGAGTGGAAAAAGCATTTGTTGTGGTAAGGCTATGGATCAATTGTGTTTGTCCTTTACTGAACATGAACATTTATAATTTTTCGTCTTAGATTGATGACGTAATCCTATTTAATGACTAGTTCTGCTTCGGGTGATCCATATTTAATATTGCACGGTAGTAAAATATTTTTACCCAAGATGATATACGAGTATCTGATACAGCATCGTTTCATCTTTCATCGGAATGTTGGTCATGTGTTCCTTCGAAGCTGCTTACGCAGTTGTTCACAAATGTAACAAATGTAGATATGCTTCTACCGATCGACTAAATAAATCTATATCGATCTTTGGTAGCTAGAAAAGACCAACAATATGCATTGCTATTCGTTCGATCAACGTTGTTTGGTTACATCTTGTCCTTGTTTGCTATCCTTTGCTGACACCAACAACCTCAAACTTTCTACACCACTCTTCAACATCTATTAGTTTTTTGATCCAATAGAACCGACCTCTTACTTTTTCAAATTTTTTTTATTGATGCCAGCAATCGATTGATATTTTCCATTATATACCTTAGTTCTTTTTACGGTGGCACTTTGAGTCGCCATTGTTGTCATCGTGTCTTCTACCTGGGGTCATCGATTTCCTCGTTAGGGCGATTGACTCATCATTTCGTTGATCTTTCCTAGCTGATATTATTTCGTCCAGCATTATTTTACTGTGAACCGTTCATTCCACATTGGATAGCCCTTCTTCTCTGGTCTAATGCAGTGCTTAAACAGAACAGCATGAAGCATCAAGGACATATCATTGGGGTCATGTGCAATTGGCCTCTTCGATGTCTGGTTGTACAGGAGTAGGTCTGAACAGTTTCGGTTCTTTTTCCCGATTGACGAGCTAATTTATCGGTAAATCGGTTCCGTGTTCTTTACCATCCCTGAAAAAGTAAACAGTTTTTGGCATTTAGTGGTTTTTTTCTTTGGCTAGTACATTTTGTAGCACATCTGCTGCTTTTCACGAACAACTACAATCAAGGCATTCATTTGTTTCCATTCACTATGCTGTATCACGCCTTAAAACTGTAAATAAAGGGTCTCTTTTGAAATCTGAGGGTTATGAGGATTTTAGGAATCCTTTCTGTCCTCTGGAAGATATTTCGTCAGTATTCCCGATATGTAGGAAGACTTCTCCTATTCAGCTTCGATTTCATTCATTTAGTTCTCCATTTCTTGCAATTTCCCGTTACATCAGCTGAGCTTTATTACTTACACTTTTGCTGTAACAGGCTATTTTCAGCTATTGCATCCATCCTGACACAACATCCATGATAGGTTTCTTCATTTTGTATATCCTTCCTGCCGCGCAGTGCGACTTGCATTTGATTCGACATCATGTTTTGTTGCTTTGCTTAATGATCTGGTTTAGTGTTTAGTTCATCAAACCATAGTATAAATACACATAGTACTACCATGGTATGTTAGCACATTGACATGCTAGATGTCGCTAGTGGATCGTTCAAAAATAATCAAAATATCTGTATATGTGTAATCGCCTAAATGTCATATATTTATACTAAATTTTGACGATATTCTATCGACCCGACATTTGGAACATTAATAGGTAAACTATTTTTTTCGTATGTTGGTAGTACTACATGTATTTATACTATGAACAAACTTATTGGTTACCGAGCAATTGGAGCAGTGGTTAAAGCTGCGGTGTTTAGGACTGGAGGTACCGAGTTTGAATCCCAACTGGGGAGGGTTGTGAAACGGATTGATTACGATCGGTGATGATGATGAATACAACTATGACTCCCTGTTGGAGTGCAAAATCCATGGGCCGAACCATCGTCCATGTCAATACAGGCTGGCTGGAGCAATGCGGTGTGCAGATGGATTTGAAATCAAACCTGTATTCGTTCGTCCTCAATTTGGCTGTTATGGCGTAAGGTAGGACTTTAAATATTAATCGCGAAAGAGTTGGGTGAGCTTCGGCTCCAGAAAATATTGCAGGGTTCAGAAACAAAAAAACACGTATTAGTTATATATTGGTTGCTTCTTCAACTAGAACTGTTGCAAATATTACCTCTCTTCCTTACTCGTGATTAGGTGCTAGATTGCTTTCCTCAGTTGAAAGACTATCCTCCTTTACCATTGATACTTGTGGTGATTTAACTTTTATCTCTGCTGCTTCTTCCTGTGATAACGTTTTTGGAATTAGAAATAATACATCTTCGGTATCGTCGTTGATGATTTTGGATCTATTTTCACAACATTCTATTGCCTAAAAAAGAGCTCCGTTTAGTTGCATCTTAATACTTTGCTTATTTTAGTTAGTATTATATTGGTCATAACCATCACACCAGGTACCTTCTAGGTATACGACTTAGATCTCGATAAATCGCTAAATAACCTTTAAATTGACAATGGTTTGATGGTTTTGGTCTATTGCCAATGGTATTAAATTTCGTACCTCCACCAAAAACAGCGACCAATCATTTTGTAAATGTGTGGTTTAGTCCAAGCTATATATGACTTTTGGCAGACTTAAGCCCTTTAAAAATTCTTCGCGTTCGACCAAACTAAATCGATCTGGTTACCATGCATTACTTGAATGGTTTATACAATTTGACTCAAAACAAACGATAACAATTTATAGTTTTTCACACATGAAAAAGGAAAAACTATTTTTCGAAGAAAAAAAACTGAAAGAAAAACGAGAAAAACCTTAAGCTTATCGTATCCGGTGTGCGTGATACAAAAGACTTTGTTTATACTTGTATGTATATGGATGTATGTATGTACTTAGTTTTTCCGTTTTAATTTTTCCTTTTTCTTTTGTTTTTTTTTTTTGTTTTTTTTTTGTTTTATTGTAATCGGTTTGCAATACGTTTATATATACGTATAATGAAAAGTTTTTCATTTAATTTTCCACATTCACTTTAATTTTTTGTTGTTGTTGTTGTTGTGGTGTGCAAAATGCAAAAAACCCAAATTAAAACTCCATTTTAAGGAGGTGTATCCTTATAATTTTTTTTTTTTTTTTTTTTTTTTTTTTTAAGTTTGGATGCGAAAATTATAAATGTAAAACTAAAATCATTAATTTTACATGCACATTTCGTATTCATGTATGAATTTACGTACGTAAGCAAGTAGATACATTTAACATTAGCTTATTAAAAATAATAACAATGCTGGTAGTAATGATAGTAATAAGAATAGTAAAAAATAACAATAATAAGGAAGGAATTATTTTTAAAATTTGCATTGGAAAATTGTTGTTAGGTTTTCTTTTTTTTTCGTAATAAGAATTAATTTTGGTACCATTTGGTACACTTTTACTGAGTTCAGTTTAATATGTTACACACACACACACATACACACATACCTGTATATTATTAAACGTATGAAGTATGTTTGTTTATTGTTATGTCGTTAGGCAGTATAGAATACTACTTTAGGTAGTCCAACTTTATTTTAAACATTTTCCTATATTTTCATATAACTGGATAGTCACCTGTAAAAGAGAGAGTAAAAAAAATATAAATAGATGAAGTCAAACAATAGGCAACTAGTATTAGACTCTAAATGAGCAAAAACTTAGCTACTACGACCAAATTATATCAAGGTTTTGCTTAAATTCAAACTGTTCCAAAATCAGAAAGCCAGAATCTGTATTACTGGTCTCAATGATACCTTGTTTCCAGTTGGAAATTAACGAAACAAGCTATCATTGAGTTAAGCACTCTCTACTCTCTACTTTTTAGTTTTTACAAAAATTACGAAATATCTCGAAATGTCAAAATGATAGCATGAGTCATACAAGTATTATACGCCTAGTGAGTATACAACCAATCTTCATGTGGAGAGTATACAAGTAATGTTAAATCTGGTAAATTTTCCATTTGATTTCTTCACTACAACGACTCGAATTTTGTTGTCCTTGTCTGGCCATACCTTTATATTTCTTCCTAGTTGCCATGAAGAATGTTTACGGTTATCTTTAAGATCAACAAGCTGATTAATGTGGATTTCATCAAATTCGAATTTCCACTTTAATCGCTGTTGTAAGGTTGTTAAGTAATTCAGCTTCCAGTGTTTCCAGAAGTCTTGTTTTATACGTTGGACGAGCCATCTGGACCGCCTGTTTACCGTGATGTCTTATAGATTAGGGTCAGGAAACAACATCATACCCTCGCCGTTCAGAAAATTATCTGGGGTGATTGCGTCAAACGAATCGATGTCATCGTTTACATTAGTCCAATGGCCTAATGTTAAAATATCGTAGTCAGCTCCTCATAAAAAAGTAGAGTTTGGCCTATCGTTTTGATTAAATGCGACTTGACGGCCGCTTCCCATGGGCCACCCAAAATTGGGTGCCTATGGTGGATTGTAATGCCACTGGATTCTATCTTTCAATAGCATATTACCTATGTTAACATTATGAGTTTCAGTCCGCAGTAATCGGTGAAACTGGTGCATCCCCCAGTCTGTCCCAACAAATGGCGTACCATTGTCTATAATATAAATACACACAGTACTACCATGGTAAGTTAGACCATTGACGTGCTAGATGTCGCTACCGATATCGTTTTAAAATAATCAAAATATTTGTGTATGTATAATCGCCTAAATGTCATATATTTATACTAAATGTTGACGATATTCGATCACTTCCCGACAACTGGAACATTAATGGGTAAACTGTTTTTTTCTATTATGATGGTAGTACTATGTGTATTTATATTATGCATTGTCGCAGTACATATGAACTGAAAGTCCTCTTTTGAAACAAATCTGGCTGCGATGAAAGCTTCGAATGTAAAATCGATGGCACCTTCGTAATGCACAGCTTTAATTGCTTTACATGCAAAAATACATATGTAATCTTTATAACATTTACTGGAACGCAGTTTGCTATATTTTAGATGAACCGGTCCTGCATAATCAACTCCAGTGTAAATGAACGTCCGGGTAACCTGCTGTACTCGAGCTAAAGGTAAATTACAAATTAGCTTGACTGATGCGATTGCTCGTTGTTAGAAGCATTTTCGACAAGAATTAACAATTTTAGCATATTAGATTTCACCCTCCGATGACCTAGGATTTCATTCGGATAATGTTAAGCATCCTGGATGGTTCCGCATGAAAATAATGTTGATGAATGTCTTCTGAAACTAACGTGGCAACTGCCAGTGACAAGTGCTTGATAATATCAACTGATGTTTTGATGAATAAGATAAATTGGCATTTTTGAATACGTCCATCAACACACATCAATCCTTTCTGGTCTAAAAATGGATGAAGTTGACAAAGTTGGCTTTTTCAATCTACCTGGTTGTGTGCTATTTTGATATCTGCAAAACATTTGTTCTGTGAGTTGCGTACGTATGCGACGAAATCATTTCAACACCTCGATTGTTTCGATTTAAGTTGGATAACTTGATTAAGGTAGTAATAGCCAAAAACGGAGAATTGGCTAATCCGTAAATTACAGTAAGTAACCGATAATGAGTAATGCTACCTGATTCGTCCACCGTACGAACCGTTGAAAGTTACTATAATTCAGGTGCAACTAGTACCTGCCGATACATTTTTCAATGCCCGCACACATGTTGATTTGATAATTTCTGAATTGAATCAACAGTTGGAATAATGTTGGTTGGAGGGTAGGACTAAATATTAGTTCATCGTTAAGGAAGTATCATTTGTTCCTGTTCGTTTTAGCAGATCCATCTGAGTTTTGTGGTGATGCTTGAGCTTTTTATCATACAATGGTGAGGTAAATAAAAATGGTTTCGATCAGGTATGCTTATTTCCGATTGTGGGATTATTTTTATATGGCCAAGCGTAAGATATTCACCCATGAAACTGTAATATTCTTCTTTCAACTATAAATTCCAACTAAACTTATTTTCCATAGCAAGAAGTCTAGCTAACCCTGCTTAAAAGGAGTCTCCTAGGTTTGGAATGGGGTGCTTAACCTTTCCCTAAAAAAGTTTACAGATGTTGGTTTTCTTTTGTACATGCGCATCTGGGCGAGCAATGCCAGCAATAGCAGCCACATCTATCATGTTGAAACCACAACACCATTGGCCATCTGTGAGTGATACGTTTACGAGTTATACGCGTTATAGAGAAAGTCCTGACCAACTTATCCATAGTATTTTCTACTTCCTTACTGGAACTGTATTCTAAAATTATATTCGGCTTGCCGAATGTTTCATCGATGTCATCGTTATTATGAAAGATCGATAATAAGAGCAAATTTTTATTTTGTTTTGGTATGTAACTCACTAAAGTATAAGATAACCATAAAAACAAAAGCGTCTTGTGCCTTATGTGCTACCAATTTGACTGGTATATCGGGTTTATTACTTCGAATGATTCCTATGATTGTGGTTTTTTGACGAATCATATCTTCGGCAAGAGCACAACTAGTAAAAAAGTTGTCCATTGTTATAGTACGTCCATACTTTCCCGGTTTGGAAGGGATGTACTGCCGAAAATTACATCGCCCTCATACTGCTACTAGTTGTGCATCGATTGTTAAGTTTCCTGGTTTATGTGCTAATTTCAGATTCTCCTGATAAAGTAGCCAAACATTTCTGAAAAAGGGCCGACCTTCTTTATGCCACAATTCGACTAGTCGCTCATCATTCCGACATATAAAATAACCCCAATGAGGGTGTAAAGTTTGTCAATTAGGTTGGTGACGATCAAAATAATCCTTTGCCTTACGATCCGTTTCATCCGCAATAATGTACATCATCGTATGTGGTAAAATACTTCTAAAACATTCTTCTTCCTTATTAAAATGTCTAGCAATTCCAATCAATCCCAGTGTCTCACTATCTATTTGAAATTCTGGAACTTTATGAATGTTTGGTGTTTTGACGCGCCATTTTCGAGAATAATTTTTACTCTGCGAGTTATAAAATAATTCTTGTTCATCAGTCTCCTTTTCATCATCATTGGATGATGATTCTTGTGATGATGAACATTCTTGTTTCTCCTGCAAATCTTCGTACCGTATATGGTCACGAATATCCTGAATATATTTAACATCATCATCTAAATCCGAAAACACTATCTAATCATCTTGTTCCTAACAAATTTCGTTATATTTTTGTAACCATCACAAAAATTAAACACAAAGTAAAATAGTTACACTCCTTGCAGTAATGTCGAACAATCTCCTTATAGGTTTAAACACAAACTACGATGTAGATCTATCAAACACATTGGTCGATGAATTTTGAACGGCGGTAAAAGTACCGTTATAAATATAATATCTATATTCAAGCTGAGTTCATAAATTTTTAAAGTCGAGTTTATGTTGAAAGGCTGCGAATGGTGAAACGCACGTAAACGAAAAGATACAAACAGAACAAGGATTTCCATAATGATTATGGTTTAATCTGGCCCAAATGGTTTGAAATTAAAATAAACCTGACCTACCTAAAAGTAACATAATTATGATTTTCTTTCATGAATTCATATTTCTTGTATAATTTTTTAACTAACCAATTTCTATTGCGTTTTTTATCAGTTTGGGGTAACTTATTACCCCCATGCACAGACCATGGCATATTTTACATTACTCTGCCTCAATTGCTTTGAAATGATCAGATTTCACGATTTTTTGACATTTTGTTGTGCTAAACATGTAAGAGAGGGCATTCCAAAGTGATTTCGGATTAATTCGCATTAATTCATACTTTATTTCACTTTTATTAAGCCTGGGGTAATTTTTTACCCCAGTGCACCGATGGAAGGTTAAACAGCAATTTTACGACAAATCTATCATGTTCATTTCGTGTTATATCGTTGATATATTGAAGTTTTGTTTAAGAGAATTGTTCCATTTGTTCTCCCAGGATGAGGCAATCCCAGCGACTCACTGTAACTGAAGTACCTTGTCTTGGTATCTCTTAATCGTTGCATACAAGTTTCAAAAATACAATTCGCTTGGGAACCCCAATCAAGTAACGTGCGGTGCAGTTACAATTCCCCAGATGAATCAGCTACATGTACAATAGTAGTATGCACTAGCATATAATGGGTGTAGTTCATCGCGATTTATCAGTATTGATATGGTGAAATCACTAGTTGGTATATTGTATTGTTGTTGTTGATTGATCCTAGATATCTGATAAATTAACAGTAATATCATTGAAATGCGATAATTGAGAACAGAGGTGCAGAAATGAATGGTTTTGCTTTTTGAATTTTTTATACGAAAACATCAAATGACAATCATTTATAGTATGGCCAGGATGCAGACCATTAAAACATAATTTTTTTAGCTTCGCAAATTCCCTGCGCGGTTGTTAACATTTAAATCTTTAAACTGATCATACAAATCTTGTGATTTCCTGGTCACTTAGGACAAATACCAGAACTCCTTTCAATTTGCTCGATCGATCGGAATGGTTTTTCAAATAATTCTACAGTTTCAATGGCATCGCATTTTGTATTTAAGAAAGTTAAAAGTTCTTGAAACGTTGTATGTATCAAATTTGGTTCAGGTGCTAATGACAGAGGGTGACCAATTAAAAAATGTGCTGGTATGAGTGGGTCATCGGAATCATCATCTCTGCTGAGCGGTCGTGAATTGAGAACTGCATTGGTTTGTTTTAGTAATGTCAGCAGTTCGTCGTAGTTCAATGTGATATCTACAATGACTCGTCGGATGTGAAATTTTGTTGATTTCACCGCCGCTTCCTATAAACCTCTGAAAGTTGGAGCCACAGGAGGTATTGTTTGTTGCTCGGAAGCCAAATTTGTTATTTTTGATACAATAACCTTAGATTTAAACAATTTGACGATTTCTTTCAAATGATTTCTTGCACCGACAAAATTGGTGCTGTTGTCTGATAAAATATCGGTGTAAATTCCTCTCACTGCCTGGAACCTTGTTAGGGCTGCTAAAAACGATTAGGTGCTTAGATTTGTAACCAACTTGAAGCGCACAGCCTTTGTGGCCATGCAAACAAATATGGCAAGGTATCCTTTGATGAGCTTAGAGTTTCTTTGATAATGAGCCTTTATCGCATATGGACCTGCGGTTCTTTGCTAATTTGGTTCTTTGAAAGGGTATTGACAGAGTTACCGTTGAAGATAGTAGTTGCCCTAATAGTGGCGTTTGCGCCTTTAATTTCTGCCGATGACATTTCATACATCTATAGATCACCTTCTTTATCAATTCCTTACTTCTCAATATTCGGGTTGCAAAATCATCATTCACGGTAGTACACGTCACGGTTACAGCTGTTTCTGGTAAATCTTCGATGTTTATTATTTAATTTGATGGAATAATGAGTAGATCCTCTTGAATAAATGATGGTCCCTTCTACCACAAATCATACTTCTGGAGTTCTTTCGCAGATAAGCCGCTGGAAGCACAATCGGCTGGATTTTCGTTCGAGCTTATGTGGTGCCATTGGTTCCGGTTGGTAGTTGTCAAGATTTGGCTAGTTTTATTGGTTGTGTACAAGTATATCATCGCCTAGTCGTGAGGATTAGAGATTTGATAGTTGCTTCCAACAGCTTTACCAAGACCAATGCAGCGCATAATTCTTGTTTGGGAATGCTAATAGTTTTTATCGGTACAACCTTGGTCTTAGCAGTAACTACTTTATTTCTCCTGTAAGCAACCTTGATCTTTAATAAAAACTGTAGCGTAGGCTTATTTTGATGCATCTGCAAACCCTTGAATTTCAAATTCTTCCTCTCAACCATAGCTGCTGAAAAAAAATTGTAAAGACTATTGTTGCTGGCGAAAACCACCCAATGGGGTCAAACAAACGGGACGCTTCGGATAACAAATGTCTTTTCGTTGTATGGGATGATTCGGGTATATTTATTCAAATTTTGAAGACATCCCTTTTTGGCTGATAATGTATGCCCAAAATTTGTACTGCTTTTAGACCATTGTCAAACTCTCTCAGATATTTCTAAACCGTCGTTTGGTAACCAATTTAGGAAGTCTTTATGGTTGGCATACCACTTTCGTAACCTTAATCCTGAAGATTGGAGTGTTTGGTTCCATTTTCGCTGCATTTCTAT
This sequence comes from Tipula confusa, assembly GCA_963556175.1. Taxonomy (NCBI): domain Eukaryota; kingdom Metazoa; phylum Arthropoda; class Insecta; order Diptera; family Tipulidae; genus Tipula; species Tipula confusa. The sequence goes on along the minus strand of OY744476.1, from coordinate 176,267,897 downwards.
GGCTTGTTTCAATGTGCCAGCTCCAGACATCAGATCATCAACATAAAAGACCCGTTTAATGACTGTGGCTACTCTTGAAGAGTTCTTCTGCAGTTGATCAGCAATGTAATGTAGGCTGAACATTGCTAAAAATGGTGCCGCTGACGTTCCATAAGTTACTGTGAGTAACTGATAGTAGTTTAGCTATTGGTTTGGTGAGTCTCTCTTTTGAGGTACATCTTTTCTACATCTGCTGAGAAAATAAACTTGTAGTTTCTATAACTCCCCAAAATTTCTAGGATGTTTTGCTGCACGGTTGGACCAATCATTAGTTTATCGTTAAGAAAATGCCCAATCGTTCTTTTAGCGCTTGGTTAAATGAGTCTCCTAATCGCGACCTACCATTCTTAAATGGAAGCGAAATAATAACTCTAGTGAACTCTAGTATTTGATACATTTTGTTATTTCTTCGCTTAAAATTGGTCCAATTGGTCCTGATTCGTTATAATTGGGATCGGCTTATGGTAGGTTACCTGGGAATGACGTTTTCTGTGGTAAGTTATTTGGTGGTAAATGTGACGTAATAATGGACACAATCAATTAACCGAGAGAGTAACTTTATAGTATCAACTCCTCGCGAACTTCCTGCTTTTGATTTATTTATGGTTTCAATTATCACACGTGCATTGGATCTTGCCAGCCGAAGTCGATTGACACATGATTCGGTGATAAAGGATCGTGTGGAAGCTGAGTCAAATAATCCACGGATACCTTGCCAAACTTTGCATCCATCTCGGATTTGAAAGACGGCAATTAGTAATAAAACATTTTTAAGGTTGCCAAATGAATTATTCTGGCTAATATTCGGATCGTCACAACAAGACGCGTGTGCCATCATGGTTAGTCTATTGTACTGGAACTAGGGTGAGCTGGATTTAGATCTGTAGTTGGTTGCACGTTCAAACAGACTAGCGTGTTATGCTATTTTTTACAAGTTAGGCATTTCCTCTTGGGTTTACTTTGGTAAGCTGTATGAGTATTGCATAGGCATAATTAAAACATCTGGATTTAGTTTCAAGGAATTCACGGCATTGATCAATCGTTAGATCAGTGAATTTCGAACACTCAAACAGCCGGTGGCTTTCCCCATGGACAAAAAGGCGTTGTTGGAATGTAAAATATTTTGGCCGAAAATTGAGGTTTGGCGGGTAGCCTTTTTTCTACAACTGGTTGTTTGTGAGGGCAATTATTTGCTTCAGCTAAGATACTCGTGGTCTTTCACAAAAAATCCAGAAATTCCTGTAGAGTTGGAAAATCGATTTCCGCTGTTTCGTATTTCCAAATCCTCTTGGTTTCTTCATCTAGCTTATCAAGCACAATACAAATCATCTAAGGATCTCTTGCTTTAGCATCGTGACCTAATGCGTTAAGCCATTTCATAACTTCATTCAGGTGATCATGAAGTTGGGTTAAACTCGAAGCATTTTCCTTTGACAATTTTGGTTGGTTGAAAAGTGATTTGATGTATGACTTAACAATTGGTTTCTTTTTGGTATGCTTCTACGTAACTAGCATCATCCACTCGGAAATTAGTATAAAGTCATATGCACTTCCCTTTAGCCAGCCCTTTTGTTATTTAAATTTTTGGGCAGGTGTTAGTGAAGTATTTTCATGTATGGTGGAGGTACAAATATCGAAGAAGGATTGCCACTCCTGCAGGTTACCATGAAAATTTGGCATTGGCAAGGGTGGTAACTTAAAATCTGATGATGCATCTGTACCATGAACATACAGAATCGTCTAATTTTGTAGGAGAAGCTCCAGTATTATTTCTCATAACTGCTTGAATTTTCGATACAACTGAAAAATAATTTTCTAACTTTTTGATCAGTTATGTTATTACAGTTGAGCTACTAGATTTCTTTCAACCTCAAACATTTTATAATTACCTCCAATTAACATGTAAAAATATATAAAGCGACATATACAAATCATCGCCATTCTATACCCACCTCAAAATACGTTAAAAATGCAGTATAGAGTAATTGAATCGAAATCTTACTCTCTAAACGTTAATAAATCTAAAAATTTCTCATGTACCTGAATGCATAAAATTTAATCTATTGCCTAACATTTACCTCGTAGACGATATATATACACGAATGTGCAAAAGTATGTACCAGGAAAAAAAAAGTATCAAATTTATTGGAAGAAAATGTCACGAACGTGAGTCGATTAGAAAAGACCACTTAGCGGATTTAAAGTATCCCCCCTAAAAAAAAACATTAGGGAAGATTAAAAACGAGAGAACGATTTCTACTGTGCGGTAACGATTGAAAACGATATAATTTTTTTTTATGTGTGTTTGTCGTTTTGTAATGTCCTCGGGGACTCATATATAGGTTTTTAGAGTAAGTTTTCGATCGTTTGTTGGTTTTGCTTTTTGCGGGACATAAAAAATTGGTTACATTTCTCGTACGTATACTCGTATCAGAATTTATGCTATAATAATGAAATAATGGTGAAAATGGGGAAAATATTTTCATTTTTGATTTATACTTTTTTGTCGGTGATAATTTGTGTTCTCTTCTTCTTATATATATATATATGGACATAATTTGTAGTCCCATTGCGGTATGATTCTTGTTCTTATATCGTTTTTGAATGATACATGAAATATTAAAACGATATAGACGAGACAATGAAATTGACGTGTCCGGTGGAAATTGATTTTGTGGCCACACGAGATTTATATATACATGTATACGGTAAATCTATATATTTTTGAATTATTTACGGCCAATTCTGAAATTTAAAGTGGTGCACGATACTTTATTTATATATATACGTTTATGAAATTGGGTTAATCTCATTTATTTCCATCAATCACTCGATTTTCCATGACTATTATAAGATTCAACACATTGTTAAGCGTCACGACGACGCGATCATATAATATTAATTCATAACGTGACGCCAGTTATTTTCAAAATATTTTGTTTATTTCCATTTTCACTTTAGTTTTTCATCGAATTTGTTATTTTTTTTTCCTTCGATTAATAAATCAATAGACAAATATTTTTAGAATTTTATTAGTTGTGAATGTGATCTTGATTTTATATAGATTTTGCATCTATAACTGAAATTTAATTGATTTTTTTTGAGTATATGATGGACCAACTCATTGAAGTTGAACAATTTTGCCAGTTTTGTGTGAACTGTAAGGAAAAAGGGCATTCGATTCAATAAGTGTCACAAGTTCGTACACAACACAATTTATCAAACTTGATCAGTGATTGGCCGATTCGGATACTGATCGAGCATGATCGAACAGATAGTTCCACAAGGTATTCCCTCTAAATATTAAGAGCTCGGAATTAATACAATCAACCACAGTGGAACGGTTTCATTTTAGCCTCTGCATGGCCAGTGTGAATTCCTAGTAGGATGGGTCAGCTATGCACATCCCCGTAGTTTATATTTGATAACTTTCAAATGCAGCATTTGCAAGTTCTTGAACATTGAGTAAATCAAAGAACTTCTTCTTCCAAGTATCGAGCACTGCATCAATGTTATCACGGAGGTTTCAATCTTAGGTCTGATGGTAGGGTTTAGTCCGGTGACCCCTTTAAAGAACTTATGAAAAGTGTGATTATTGCTAAGTTGTTGTACTTTTAAGAATTCAGCCTGCCACCATTCACGCATTTTTTTTGTCTATAAACTCACATGGTGATTTTCCTGACAAGTACCGCTTTGTTCTTCCATGTTATTGTAAAACGTATTCCGGCGTCTTTATAGGCTATATTCTGTTGCTCAACAGCAAAGCGACACTCTTAATCGAAGCAAGCAGTTTTGGATTTAAGTTGTATCATACCTACAGAGTCGCCAGGGTAACAGACACAACCAACATTTTCAATTACTTACAATGAGCATAATCAGAACGAGGGTTGTTTTCCATAATGCTACTACATCCCATCGAACCAGTCTTTATTTAGTCACCATCAACGACAAGCCAATGAGAATATAGTGAGCTTTTAAGGATAACATGCGCATTTAGAAATCTCTTACGACACATGGGATAGTGCCCCCTAACCACAGGGGAAAACATAATTGGAACCAAATGAGCGAGAAAATCGAGAAGTTTTAAATCATCGTAAATCTACTGGAAATCCAACAAATTACAGTTGCATGAAGAAGTGCCAATGAACGATTCAAAATGTTTTGGAACTTGCTGGTAACATTCCGTGTTGGTATTGCTAAGATGTGCTGGGAAATAATTTTCGGTGAAAACGGTGAAAAGCGTTTCAGGCGCGGTACCTCAGATATTTTTTATCACCTAATCAACGACAATAAGAAAAAGTAATGGTAGAATGCACAGCCTTCTATGACTTCCAAAAATATGGATAATGAAAGGCTTCACGATTTAGCTTCTCACGGAAACTAATAGTTTTTTACGGTTAGCCTCGGGGTATCCTTTGGCGTTTCCAATTATCATCATCAAACTAAAATTCTACAAAAATTAAATACAGTGACGCGTGATACTTCTAAAAATATTCGGTGCCTACCCTCAGAAAAATAATTTTATTAATGTAAGCTGGATAAGGCAAATTCCCTCTAGCAGTGATTTGGAGAGTATTTTATTGACCACTACATTTTGTTTGACCTGATTTCAAGACACGTTTTATACATTCAGTCTATAGTTTAGTATTTGGGCAATAATTTGGATTCATCTTTTGGCTTAACATTAATTGTGAGAAGCCTTCTGTTTATTCCCGTTTCTGAAGTACCAAATCCTGTACTTGGCTCCCAGGTCAGGTGGATTTAGATCTGGTACAGAAGGAGCAAAACTCTGACAAGAGGATTCGCATCTCTGAAGTGCAGGGGCAACTCAGAAAATGAACCAAAAATGATCATCGTGAAGATGAGAGAAAAAGAGGAGGATAAATTGCGAAAGTGTAGGGAAATTGTAAAAACTACGCTAGCAGTGGCACAAAATTAAAAAACACTGCTATGGGCATAAAAAATAGATTTCTGAAACTAGAAGAATTGCTGGAAGTGATTTTTACATGCAAATTAATCACAGGAAGGTAGAAAGGGAGTCCGACGAGCAGGAAAGGAGAAAAACCGTTACGCAGGGAAGTCAAGCGACTGGTCGACCTTAAACTATCCGACCGGTCCCGAAAATATGTAGAAAGACCGTACAGACAAAAGAATTTGAATCAGAAGTTAGGGCCAGCATGAAAGAGTCTACTGGGAAAATAACACTTTGATCGCCGTTGTTAATAAAAATACCAAACGAGTTAACAGTCGCCCCCCTAACACAGGTGAAGATGTTGATGGTCTTCCAAATAAAGAGAATACACCTAAGAACCATACTAGGAGGAAAAAGCGGAAGAGAAGAAGGAATCGAAATGAAAAAAAAACAAAAGGCAGTGCGGTTTTAATCAAACCGATCTAGGGTAAGACGTATGCGGACGTGTTGGGTGCCATTCGTGGTAGTACCAGCCCTGATGAAGAGGAAACCGAAATCAGGCAAATTAGGAAAATAGCTGACGGGGAATTCTACTAAAATTGGGTCGTTGCAAAGAATCTACCAAGCTGCAAGAAATCATACAAGCAGCATAAAGTCAGAACGGCGAGGTCTGACGATTAATATCCTGTCTGAAGATAGAGGTGCTGAAACTGGACTGTCTCATGACGATCGAGGAGGTTAAGTTAGCAGGCGGATGTGACTCGGAGGAGAAGCATCCGGGGGACATTAAAGTCTTCCTTTTTATGTTTAATAGCCGCGAGCTGTCGTTGAACTAAACGAATGAGCAGCCTTAAAGTTGCTGGAAAAGGGAAGAATCAAAATCGCTTGAGTTCTCGGTAGAGTAAGGAACAAACTGGTAGGTGTAAAATGCTTCAGATGCCTTGGATTGGGCACATTAGAGGTAATTTCAAGGGTTCAGATCATAGCGGTAGTTGCTGGAAGTGCGGCAAAGGTGGACATTAGGCATTATAATTTACTTCCGCGGTGTTCTCTTTGGGCCAAGAGACCCAAGGATGGTAAGAATCTTCGTCATGTGCAGGGTTCAGGTGCCTGCAAGGCCTTTAGGAAGGCTCTGCATATTAAACAGAGAGACTAATGAGGGTGAAAGTCCTTCAAGGCAATATGACCGGATGCAGGGCTGCCGATTACTTTTTAACGCAGCTAATGTATGAAAAGGAAGCTCAGATAAACAATGAAATGGAAGACTTTAGACATACTGGCGGACGGACAAAATAGCGGAACTCAGGAAGAAAACACTGAAACTCAGGTAAAGGGCACAACGAGTGCAAAACAGAAGTGATGTTGCGAGCAGATCAGTCGATTACAGGGATGTAAAGAAAGGGCTAAGCATAGCGATACGGGCTAGTAAGACTCGTTGTTGGCAAGATATTTGCTGCGAGGTAGATGTTGACCCATGGGCAAAGGCTACAAGAAAGTCAATCGTACAATGGGTACCACGAACTTATGCAGCTCGATGGATGCACTTGTGATGAAAAACATCGTGAACATGCTTTTTACAACACATGCCTGGAAGATTGAAGAGGATATCCCAGTGCAGGTCAGTATTGTCCCCAAATTCACAGAGGAGGAGCTGACCAATGCGGTAGTATCCCTAAAAATAAGAAGCCCTCGGTACCAGATGGCATTCCCATCTAAGTATTGAAACAAGTGGTTGGCGGTTTCCCACAGATACTGCTCACTCTATAACAATTGCCTGATAGCGGGACAGTTACCATCACGTTGAAAGGTAGCCCAACTTGTGTTGATCGAAAAGAGCAAGCGAGGGAATCCTGACTCTCCGTCGACCTATATGCTTATTTGTAAGCTTGATACGATGAGCAAGCTTTCAAAACTCAACTCTCTTATCACTCAAACATAAACGCCATTAATGAAGTAACGAACGCAGTGGAAAAGGCAGAGAGAGCAAACCAGGCAAGAGCATTGGCGTTTCTCGTTACCCTCGACGTTAAGAATGCATTCAACTCAGCGAGATGGGAGGATATACTATGGGCACTTTGGCGGTTTTTTGGAATGCCAAGTAACATATTGATTGTGATGTATGACTACCTGAAGGACAGAAGATTATTGTACGAGACTACGAATGGAGTTAAAAGGAAAACGATCACCGCTGGAGTACAACAGGATTCAATTCTCGGTTCTAAATCTATGGAATGTCCTGTATGACAGCTTGCTGTGGCTTAGTCATGGTTATTATGACGATGTAGTCATCGTTACTATGGCTCGAGGTACCTAATTGGTTTAATTTAAGCTCAACCATGCGATGAGGAAAATACAGACCTGGATAGATGATCATGGAAACTGGAAATCTCTAAAACAGAAATAGTATTGCTTATTAAGAGTATCTACAATTATCCCCATGACAGTGGGTACAGAGGTAATTTACACAAGCAGAGCGGCAGATCGTTGCGTCACATTGGACAGTCGTCCAAGCTATGGAGAGCACATTTGAAGAGCCAGTGAGCATGTTGCAGGGGTTACGGACTCATTGAGCAGGCTGATGGCTAACATGGGAGGACTTCGTTCTAGCAAACGAAGAGTCCTTTTGTTAGTTATATAGTCGATTCTTGTATACGGTGCTGAGATTTTGGCTAGAGCCATAACCCATCAAAATTTACAGACGTGAATGGTGGCGACCCAGAAAAAAGGAGCATTGAGGGTATGATGTGTGCCTATAGAATGGTATCTTATGTGGAGGATTATGAAAGAGGCTGCAACTAGAGCTCGGGACAAGACTATGGATTTATGGCAGCGTAGGTCGCGTCCATGGAGAGATAAACTTCTTTATATGCCAATTCATGACGGGACATGGGTACTTCAGGGCATATCTTCACAGAATGGGAAAGGTGAGGTCCCCTCAGTGTTTGTACTTCCCAGAAGAGCGGGATAGTGTACATCACACATTCTTCGGGTGTAATAGATTCGTGATAGAGTGAAGATGGCTGGTTTTTCAATGGAAGAGGAAGGAGTGCTGCTTAATGAACACATAGGAGGGGAGTAATGAAATGAGGAGTATTAGAAAGACGTTCTAGTTTGGGACTTCTCGTGGCCGGAACGTGATTTTTTTAGTGATTCAATTCTTATACTGTCCGATATCATTATGTTCGATATGATCTCTGTCGATATCACTGTCGAAATCCGATATCTGGGATATTTAGATGGTCCGAAAAGGTCAAGACTCGATCCGGAAAAGATTGAAGCTATTGCTAACCACATACGATAACTAAACGAAAACTGTGAGTGACTGGATAGTATCACCATTTTATCGCAAACTTTTCTAGTGTTACGGCCTTCATAAAAGTTTTCTGCTTACAATAGCTCCACCTACACCAAACACCTCTGCTCCTTTTTACATAACATATGATGCATGCACTGGAGGAGTGACAACAGATTTCTTCTAAAATGAGCGACCCATCATCTCTTTCAAGCCCCAAAGAATTACACAATCATACAAAACTAGAATGTTTGGCGCAGTTATCCTCGCCGTAAAAAAATTCTGTGCGTAAATAGAGGGATTAAACATTAAGGATGCAACAGAATTTTATAAACCAGATTATAAAAGTCTTGTTTGTAAAATTGCTTAAAACTTTAGAGATTATCCCTCATTTAAGCTTCTCGAAAAACATTTTACCATTCAATTTGAGCTAAAGCAGAGAGGTGAATTAACAGATCTGCCCATTTGGAAGTTGTGGATTCCAAATGAATTGAAACACTCAATGGCGCAATCTGAAATGGCTTTATCATACGTCGAATACCAATAATATTTCTAATTGTTATTCTATCTACTCTTCAAGAATAATTCTACAGAATTTATTAGATTAGCTCCTTGTCTCTCGACAAAATTTTGTAAGTGTTGGAATTTGGATAAAACATTTAACTTTGCGTTTTTTATGGACTGACATTTTCATTCTTGAAATCGTCTCGATATTCAAATACCATTATATGGATATAACGTATGGATCTGATGCTATACATAATATCAGATCATTAAATTTTTTAACAAAACGTTAAAATATTATTACCTGCTGTAAAACTTTAAAAATTAACTAAAGTACTGCGGCAATCCAAGAAAACGTAATTGGATCGCTAACGATTTTATATGGCAAAAATTAATTACCCACAGCAACTATAATATAACCATTCTGCACAAATTATTAGCATATCGCATAAACATCATGTCATTATCCCCCATCGTCTTTAAATCACAATTAAGTCAAACGACAAAATTAACAAAATCATCGTTGCTATAATTAACAAGCGTGACGAACAAAGACCTATCCAATTTTATACGAGTATAACCGAAAATTTCATGACAACTATTAAAGAACCGCGCTCCACTTACCTAATTAGAAGAGTCATAATTAATTTAAACGTAAATTAACAATTTGTCAAGAAAGATTTTAACTTATACAACAAATTATCCATCTCAACAATAACACTATAAATCGACCAACTAATTTTTTGTGACAACAATTTCCCGTGTCAACAAACATTTTCCCGTAATTAATTATTCGTATAGTTGTTAGTGTTATCCGTATATTATGGCAGCCAAACCATAAGACATATAAATAACAACGACGAATTTATGTTTGTTATTTCAAAATGACATATTTTTCAAACCGTGACGACATTATGATGCTTTAGAAATTCTCACATCTCAATAAAATTGTACAGTAGTTAATTAAGATGTCGTGTGTTGTGCAGTACTTAAAAGTTATGTCAACCATCCAAAATTAATAGTCGTGTGTGTGTGGTCTTAGCATTGTTCCATCGAACAGATACGTATTCGGATTTACATCGTTTATCTTATCCGGCTAATTTAATAGCCCCCAACTATATTTTACTATAAATCCGGAATGTGATAACAAAACAATTTAGTTTGGAAATGAGTTAAGAGAGACACATACTTATCGAGAAATTATAGTTTTCTCGTTCCATAAAGTGACATTAAAATTAATTGCTTAAGACGATGTACGAGTAAAAAATTTACAGTTCATAAAATTTATGGATGTGGTTTTTATATCTCTGTATCATAGACTATTATTGTTTGCATGGGAAATATAGTTGAACGCCGCAAACTCTAAAACATGTGTTGTGCGCATACCCATTACACTAGTACAATGAGATTTCGATTACCACTGTGCTATTGTACAATTTTGGGAAACACGTTTTGTGCGAGACAATCCATTAAATTTTGTTTTTGGTTTTCATTTCGTTTTAATCGGTGCTGTGACAAGAAAATGTTTGACATTTTCCACGAAAATTTTTAAACGTTAATGTTTATCGATAAATTAACGGGTAATTAAATTTTGTGTGTTTTGACATTTAAATTGAAGTGGAAGTGTTGTGGACTATGAGTATAATATTTAAAAGGAAATTTTGGAAATTTAATGGAATTGGGTCCGAGTGACATATTTAATGTTCGGGATATTTTAGTTCTGGTAATTTGATATTTTAGTTTCGAATTTGATGACCGCCAAAACGGATTCGGTTCTTAAACTGTTTGAACGCTGTTCTATGTACATGAAGTCAAAATAGAGGGTTATGCAAGATGTACGAGTTTGGTTGCCATACACGTAAATACAACTAGATATCATTTGCAGACGGTTACCTCTATAGAGCTTGGCTGTTCTTGAGGTAATATGGGCTAGCATAATTAACACTATATATTATGTAGAAATGTTTTTGTTAGTGTGGTGGTAATTAATTGTTGCTGAGAAACTTTGTTTTACCAGAAACATTTAATGCACCATATTGCTTCGAATTAAATGTTTGCACCTCAATATCGTATAATGCTGTATTATAATTGACAGCAGTATTGTGGGTCCTACATGTAGATGCTCTTCGTGTTCTTCTTGTACTAATTTAATTGCCAGAGGATGACAGCCGGATAGGATTATCGAATTTTTCATGTCGAATTAGTTTTCTGTTTATTCTCGGCGACACGCAAAATACAAGCGTAATCCAAAACAGAATTAAGAGAGGAAATATCGCACTTATTTATTGGTAGTTTATTTAGCTAGGACTGAATTTCAGTAAAAAAAACTTTCTCAGTAAAAGAACCGGCAACTCTGTTTTTGGAATTCGGCAAATTCTGCATTCACCGTAGGACCTACCCAAGGACCAAAATTATTTTTTTCATATTGAAAACTTTTCAATTATTTCACTGATAGACGAATTTTTATTCCCTGAGTTTTCTGGTTCTCCATTAAGATGGTAATTTGACGTTACTGTTCGTGTACTTTTAGGGCCATTGATTGATTTGGAAATTGATTATTTTCACTACATATCAAATTTGTTCCTGTCCAAAATATTATTATGTACCGTGCACTAAAACAATAGCATCCATTCAATAGATTGCCCTTCTCAAAAAGATCGACCACTAGGTCTGACCCCAGCCAAAATTCGATTAAACCTAACCTAACTATCAATTTAGCGATACTAACTACCAATTTATAGTTCTATGAGTTTTACTCAAAGCGCTTTGCACAATGCCTGCGATTAATGTTCTGCTTTGTGGCTGCGTAAAAACCCTGCTTGATGCACTAGAGTTACAGTTGTAAATTGTCTTTTGGAATTCCACGATCATCAGTTATCCTTACAATGGTGGTAGGCCGCAGAGTTTGAATTACACTGTTAAATGAAATGTTTTGATTAATATCAGGAACCTTTGAATTTGCACGGGTATATTGTCTTGCGCCGTGGCAATAAGTTGTCTGAATTAGTAGTGATTTCGGCTAAGATTGTCAAGTCCTCACAGTGCAAAATAGTATAATGTTTATGGCTGAACTGTCGACAACTACTTTGTCCTCCGCAATCACTTACCATATATAATCCAGTTAAATAGTCATTTGACCAGTGTTTCCACGAATCTTAAACCATTTTTTGGACTAGCCTCCACCGATGGTTGGCAGAAATTTTTTCTTTCAGCAAATTTGATTCTGGAGTTGTAATTAGTAAATCCCCAATTAAGAAGTGTCCAGGGGTGAGTATTAACGCATTTGGATCAGATGAGATTGTTGTAAGAGGCCGAAAATTAAGACAAGCTTCAATCTGAGCTACAACTGTTGATAGTTCTTCATAAGTAAGAGTTGTTGTTCCAATAACCATTTTTAGGTGATATTTCAATGATTTAACGGCTGCTTCCCAGAGTCCTCCGAAATGTAGAGAAGATGGTGGTATAAAATGCCATTCGACTCTGATATTGGATAATATGCGTTGTAGTTCAGGGGTTGCTTGTTGGACCTGCCAAGCAAAGTTTTTGCATCATAAGCTTGGCTACAATCATCAAGTTTGAATTCCAAACAATTTTGGTTTCTTAGATGTTCTGGTATTGCTTTCAAAAGAATCGCATTTGCCCATTTTCTTAAGGTAAATCCACCACTGTTAGTAAGTCAATGGTTTGTTTTTGGATGAATAAGGCTTTTTCTAGTTTGTTTTGCCCAGAAATCAGATCATCCACGTAAAAATTTTTTAACACCAGGTTAGACGCCCTTGGATACTTTTTTTGTTTATCGTTGGCAAGCTGTTGTAATGATTATTGCCGCTACATAAGTAGCAACTGCTGTATCATACGTGACGGTTGTTAACTTATACTCCATGATATCCTTTTCTAGAATCTCTCCTCACAAAATGCGTTGGTAGTTCCGCCACCTTAACCTTATAGATAATAGATCTTGTTGAAAAGTAGGGCCAGTTAACATCACATTATTTAATGATATTCCAGTTGTAGTTTTGGCAAACCCGTCAAAAACTAAGCTTAATTTTGTTGTTGTACTCGATTCCTTTAAAATTGCATGATGTGGCAGATAATAGTAACCAGAATTATTATTTACATCAGCAACCTTTATGTGTCCTAATGCGATATATTTATCCATAAACTGCTTATATTGAATATACAGGTTTCGATTTGTAGCAAGTCGTTTTTCTACTTGAAACAGACGTGCCATTGCTATCTTTTTTTAGCATCATAATGGTTTGGCAGAGTAAAGTCAATGTCAAAGGGGATTTTGACTATGTAACGGCCATTTTTGAGACGTCTGTGGCTGGTTGCGAACATTTTTTCATATTTTAGTTCTTCTTTGGTGAATGTTCGTTTATGAAGAACCTCTTCTATTTCCTAGTAGCTGTTTAATCCATTCCACTTTAGTTTATTGAGCAACTGATTTGTCAGATGAAGCTTTTGTTATATTATTCATCAACATTTCTCCATAACAATCTGCACCTAATAATAAGTCGATTGAACCAGGAGTATAAAATGATAGGAGTATAAAATGAGTCCTCACACTATTTCTGGCATGTTCCCATTTCCAGCGGTCTAGAGGATGTTCTGGAAATCTCGGCTTCATGTTAAATTTAACGGTTGAGTTCGTTACTCCAGCATCGGTTTTTTCCATGAATATTATTTCTGCATACGCTGCGCTCTTTTTTTACTTAAGTCTCCAACAAGCTTCTTCCGTAATGAAGATTGCTTGAGACCCAGGATCTATCAGCACACGAAGCAATTCAATATGACTACCTGACTATGCTTTTACTAAAGCGGTTCCTAGTAAGATACACTTCCGATTCCATGATTGTGCTGTTTAAACGTTTGTATTAGCGAGCTTTATACTTTCTGCATAATTCACCACTTTTACTACACGGGAGTTTGTATTCCGGAAGCAAGTATCTTCGGCATAGTGGTTTATAATATACTGCCTTACTCTTTCCGCTTTGTGAAAGATTTTGGAACTACTTACCTTCAGGTAGATTGTGCTCTCCATAACAGAAACTAAATTGAACGGGTTTTTTAGTAACAGCTAAATATAACCTGTAACCGCTTTACTGGATGAGATTGTTTGTTGGTATGACTCCTTTTTTTGTTTTATCTCGAGGTAGTACTCCCAGTGATTGGAACCTTACTTGTAGAAAGGCTAGAAAATCTTTTACTGTTTGATTCCTTTCGGGTTCTTTAGAAATGTCTCGAAAAAGCCATGAGTTTCCCTGTCTAGCTTCGTAGATGAATATAGCATCCCAAGAATCTGTATTGATTCCTTGGTTCTTAATTGCATCAAGACATTCAAATACATTATCATGCAATAATCGTAAACCTTGAGTGGATTTTGATGATAATTTTGGTAGATCCCATCATAATATCTGGAGCATAAAATATTCCAACCAGTGTGGTAATTTTCCTGCGAGATGTTGAGGTGGCTTACGAGCTGAGCTGGATCTCCTACAATGACTGATAATAAATAATGGATCTTTTCTTCACCAATTAATTCACCATTACAATGGATAATTTCATTGTAAAGGCTTTGGAAGCATGTCCATTGTTTATAATCCTCATTAAAACTGGGTATTTTGATCATGAGAAGTTTTACATTTTGATCGTTTTACTTCATGTTTTGAGTAATCTTTCGATACAGCCTTTGCAAGATGGTCCTGAAGATATATGATGGTAAATTCATAATCTTGCTGTATAATCTTGCTAAAATACTCGTTTTTAAGCTCTTCTTCTCTTGCGTTTCTAATTTTCTTTTCGTGATTTTTTGTAATCGAGATTCATGAGTCAGTTAGCAGTTTGATTTTTAACTCATAATGTGCCTTGTAGTATCACTTTGTGGGGTACTTGTCGAAACTGGATATTTTACAACTGGATTTGACGAAACAGGATAGTTCAAAACGACTGAATTCTGCAAGCTTGCGTGGAAATTTGTTCAGAAATATTACAAAATTTTACAAACAGTATGGTAAATTAATCTCAATTCTTAGAATTGCCTACAAACTAAAAATCGACCAACACAATTTCGAAATTCTACAAAAATTTAGATGTTTTACGGAGTAGACAATAATAAGAGATTTAACTCTTTACTCGTTTCACAAAAGTAAAATATTGAAATGTTAATATTATGATGTAAAATTCATAGATTTATTTAATTTATGGTACTTACCATTACAACAAAACGTCGACAATCATTATGAAAATAGATTTTCTAAAAGTTATTCTATTAGATTGAAAGTAGAAGTTCTTCTCTTCTATATATACAAATAAAATCTAATATAATTCAATTATAATTAATATTATTAGACTTTTGATTGTCTTAAGAATATAATCCTTGGGCATTATACATACATAAGTATGTAAATATATCTACCATAATTACATATTATAGTTTTGACTACACAATTTATAGAAATATATTTATATAAATATATATATATATATATATATATATATATATATATATATATATATATATATATATATATATATATATATATATATATATTCTATTAATTTGTAGAATATTTTCAAAATCTTTGAATGATATTAAAAATTTCTAAAAATTGAAATTTTTGATATGTGATTTATTCAATTGGAAATTTATTATTTATGATTGTATGATATTTATGTTGTACTATTTAAAACTCAAAAGAAGTTTTTAAAAATATTAATAGAAAAGAAATTTGTCTGCCTTCTAGTATACCATATCAGTAATTTTGTTCCAATGTTTTCGATGTTTACGAAGCTAGATTTCTAAAGCACCGTAAAATAGTGATAGCCGATAGTACAGAGGTTAGTTGGATGTTATGTATGCTCATAATTTGCGGCCTTCCAAAAATTTCTTTCGTAGAACTCAAAGTAAGTTTGTAATGCTGGCCCATAAAAAATCAACAATCCGACTCCAACGGTTTTAGTTCCTCGCATACTCTTCGTTTTGTTTTCGGTATTTGGTAAAAGATTAAACTAACAAAAGGCATACAAAATTATTACTACTTGCAAAAGTTCTATAAAAATCTGTACAAAAGTCAACTCCTAGCCGAGTGTAGTAACTTCTAAAATGATAAAAATTCAGAAAATAACATCCGTACCCAAACACTTTGGTCCTTCGAAGTGCATATTCTAATAACCGTATAACAATGAGTTTACATATTTTTGATTTTATGTAAATAGTTTATACACTTGATCTTACAAAATTAAGTTGGTATCGAATTATAGTTCTAAATTATAGTAGCCCGATTTTGTCAAAAAAAGACATTTTAAAAAAATTTTGTTTTGAAAATAAAAAATAAATCATTTTTTGTTTTTTTAAAGTAGATTCAGTGATTATTAGAGACCAATAAAATAAAATTGAAGGATGATGGAGTAAATTTCTATTAAATAAGTGATTGTGATATGATGAAGCGACGTGCGTTTTCCCAAAATGTTTTCCGGCCACACCATCAAAAATCTATGATCAAATCCTCACCAGATAAAGTTAGCCAATGTCGAGGCTAACAGTGGTTGGGTATATCAATCACCTGAATAATAATTATACTTACTGACTGTTCAATTTATGAATTTCTATTTATAATCTCTTTTTGTTAATGTCTTCATCTCATTTTTAGATTATTATGAAAAAAATGCGGAACAAATATGCAATAAATTGAACAATATTAGGCACATTGGAAAACTTACAAGTATACCCCGTTTCTCGGTCAGTGATAGTTTTTGTGGCTTCACTATAATATACCGTCCAATCATCATACTTATTACTGGTACCACGGAAGTATTTTTGAATGCCTTAATGTTAATAAACTCAGTGAATGCATTTATAGCTAATTTTTTATTTTTGTTTCCTTTCGTACTTTTTGAAAATGGTACAAGGTGATGGATATGGACGGTATGGAATGATATTATTGACTGAATGTAATTCCCCTTCCTTTTTTCCAGATAGTGATTTCATCCCCACTCTATTTCAAGCTTCGATAGAGTATCTTTAATGACTTCTATAAACTCTACATATCTCATATCGTCTTGATTGAGCTAAATGATTCTACCTAAAGTTCTTACGAACAACTTGGTCTTTATTGGTCAAATAATCGTGGTTTTTCTGTCATTATTCTGCAGTCTGAGGTAGCCATTTCATCGTAACAAATATTTACCAAAATACTAAAGTGACCTGTAGGTCTACTGCGTAATCCGATCTGAAAGTAAAATCTGATTTGACTATGAATCGGTACTGTGTAATGTTTTCAGATCGGAACAAAATGTTGCTATATATTTTTATGATTTGTGATGTCAAATTTTTTTGTTCCTTAGGTTTTTGCGAATAAATGCAAAGTAGTAGTGATGATGAAAGTGAAAGTGAGTGTGTATTGATGGCCATTCACAGAAAGATATTAAGACTGAGGTCCAATTCTCGACTTATTTAAAAGTCTACAATAAGTCACCTCACCAGTAGACTTATAAAGCAGAATTTCTTGACTTATTTAGGAGAGTTTTTACAAAAATGATATTTCACGATTTTTTTGTTTGACATGTTTATTGTTATTATAAAAAAAATTGGTGTTATGACAACTACATTAAACAAGTCGTATGTGTATAAAAGTCTTGGAATGATGTAATTAAATAAACCATTTATTTGAATTATTATGTTTAATATAGACAATTACATTTTATTTTTGTTTACGTCGAAATAATCGTATAATGTGTCCAAATTGAAGTTCTGACTCTGATGTATTGGCAATATCTTGATACGATTTTTCGGCTTCTATAATGGGATTTCGTAGGAGACAAGACATTCATCGTTATGCCCAAATTATAAAAATTATTTTCTCGCTATTCCGACTTCTTAAAAAATTATGTAATAATACAATAATGTAATAAAAACTAAACTGTCAATAATTTAAATATAAGGTTATGTTCAAATAAGCTCCATATGAATTGAACCGGTAAATGACTTATTTTATACCGCCATCTTGAATAAGTCAAATAAGTCGACTTATTTGAAATAAGTCGAGAATTGGACCACAGTCTAAGAGACAAATTAAATAATTTGGAAATTCATTAGAATATTTATTTATTTATCATTTTATCTATTATGTGAAAATATACAATTATGCTAAAAAAAATTATTGACACACAACAACAGAAATATATGTTACAGTAATTAAAATAATTAAATAATTAGAATAAAATAATTAAACAACAGTTACTGCTTCATCCGTTTTTTAAACCGCTCTCTTCAAAATATTAGAATCAAAAACGCCATAACACTCATTGAATGCATTAAAAATATTAATTAGAGGAGCTGAGTTATTAAAGTTACTAGTGCAAAAAGGAATACACAATAAACATTGGCGCGATCTTAAGGCTCGCTGAGGAGCATTAACACAAAACTTCTCAAGCAACCCGAGACAGTAAATTTTAGAGCAAAGAAGATCGCGAGCAAACGTAGCACAGACTATCTTACGTCTCCTTTCTAACGTTTGTAAATTTATTAAGGCAAGCCGATTTGTATAAGGTTCACGAACAAAACTACAGTATAAGTAAGGTAAACGACGTAATGCGTAAATCAAAAAGTGTTTTTGAATACTTTCGATCCTCGCCGAATGAGTAACATAAAGGATCCCAAATTACCGAAGCATATTCTAATACAGACCTGATGTAAGTAACATAGAGAGATTTAACAGTAAGAGGATCAAGAAACTCTTTCCTATTACGCTTAATAAACTCCAATAAAGAGTACCCTTTACTAACAATGTAGCTTACATGCTTATCAAATGTAAGGTTTCTTGAAAAAATAATGCCAAGATTGCGAATTACGCATACTCTATAAAGCTGGGTATCCATTAAAAATTACTTAACCTCTACACAAGAAAAACGCAAAAGAAACAACTTTGCATTTACTTGTATTCAAGGGCAATTTATTTCTGGTTGACCGGTCACAAAAGGCATCGAACTCGTGTTGGACCTGTACCGTATCACTGAACGAATTGATTGCAGCATAGATTTTTAAGTCATCAGCATACAATAGACACTCACAGAACTTGAAACACTGAACAACAGCATTTATAATAAACACCGTGAATAGTAACGGTCCAAGGTGGCTACCCTGCGGAGCACCAGACGGAATAACAAATTCGAAAGAATGATCCTGGGAAATACTCACACATTGTTTTCTATATGTTAGGTACGAAATGATCCATTTGGCCGTGACATCAACTTGGCCGTGACTACCCACAGTTTCGAAGATATAACTCGAAAAAACCATCAAGTTAGTAATTGTAGATTTGCCCCGAGTAAAACCATGCTGACGAGAACTTATCCTATTTGCTATAAGACTCTCTAATCTAGATTTGACCAAAGATTTAAAAAGCTTTGGTATAGCTGATAGTATAGAAATCCCTCTATAGGGCTGAATCGCTCCTTCTTCCAGGTATGAAAATCGGGACAATAAAAGAATTTTTCCAAATATCAGGAAATACTCCACATGAAAGACATGCATTAAACAGATAATGTAACGGTTCGGACCAAGGCAGTGCAAATTTTCTCAAAATCCGTGGTGGACAGTGTGTTCCTGGTGGACAGTACAATCCTGCAACAACAATAGGAAAGTTGTTGGTTTTTATATAAACCACTGGGGCCTGAATTTCTTCTTTTTCATACTTTGCTTCTTCAAAATGTTGGATATTTTTTTTTATAATAATTGCACTTCCTCCTCTGGCTGAATTATTTGGATGAATAGTGTGATATACGCAATAGCCTGTAAATGTTATGTAGGATTGCTTAGTAAAATTTGTTTCCGAAATAAGACACACATCTATATTCTCAGTGTCGAGGACTGCTTGTAGTTCTTGCTGATGCTTGTAGTTCTTGCTGATTGGGTTTAGGTCCCAATGCTTTATCTTCCAATTTTTGTAGCCTCTCATCAAATTTTGTTAGTTTCATGAGAATATCTTGTAATGTTTGACTGATGTCTACATTTAGCGTTTTTTGCTGGGGTTTATTGACTACGCCTCTCGTTGCGTCGGCATATGTCACACCTTCAGTTCTTAGTTGGCACCCATATAGTTGCTCATTTTTTTGTTTTGTCTACCTCTCGTGTCGATTTGCCTGACCATGCATTTGAGTTTTATTCACCCTTTATCTTCGATAATTATCAGGATGACCTTGTCCACAATGTACACACTTTAGATGAACTTACGGATTGTCCCATTCTCCAGTTAGATGGTGTCCGGCACATTTAACACACCTTGGAAGTTTAGCACAATATTTTTGCGTGTGTCCATA
The DNA here is from genome assembly GCA_963556175.1 of Tipula confusa. Taxonomy (NCBI): domain Eukaryota; kingdom Metazoa; phylum Arthropoda; class Insecta; order Diptera; family Tipulidae; genus Tipula; species Tipula confusa. Next base: position 176,247,831 of record OY744476.1, on the reverse strand, counting down.
TGCTTGACATCTTTTGCATTGCGGAATTAGTTTAGATATTCTAAGTGGTTGAATTTCCACTTTGCAACTCAATAAACTAGAGATCACAGTCCTATTGAAATATATTAATTATACTCCTTGCTGAATATTGTTCATGAAGCATATGTACCACGTTTCATAACTTTGTAATGGGATCATATTTCCGGAGTTAATGCTGAAAATGATTTACCTTAACCATCAGCTGAAAATTAGATCCCAATCAGCAAATGATAAAATCCACTATACCCTTTCAAGTATCGAGGAAAATTGAAAATCTAAAAATAAATTTGGCTAATTTACCTGAAAATCAAATGATACCTTTAATAGCTATTATCTAACCCCAAAGTATACATAAAATAAATCCCCACAAACCAAAAATAAACGACGAAATTTTCTTTAAAAAAAATAAAAATAAAAAAACTTTTGGGTATTTTCCTTCTTCATATATGTCTCATTCATGTGTGTGTACTTGAATGTGTTATTATCAAACCAATAAAAAAAAACCGAAATAATTCGAAGGGTTCCAAATCGTATATGTGGATGGATAATCTAAAAACAAATAAGAATGATATAAGAACATACACAAGAACAACAACAAAACACTCTTAAGTGAAATGATTTTTTTACGACCGATTTAAGATCATAAAATAACATCTGGTTGTATAAATAGATACAGATTATATATAGTTTACAGATATAGGAAAGAATTTGGGAAATTGTTTTGAGGGGGTGGAGGGTGAAAATTTTTTTTTACTGATATTTGAACACGGTCATGAAATGTTAAAAAACGATTATCAATATAATGTGCCGAAATACAAAGGTCAAAATAGTTTTCAAGGTCATTTTCGATAACAATTTGCTTAATATATATATAACACTGTGCGGTGCGGGTGCTGAAATTTGATTAATATTTGTTTAAGATTTTTATCTAACTAATCATGTATCACTTGACACTAAATCATACTGTTTCTGTCATAATTATCATTTGATCAAGTGTTTTGCTGCTATATACACATAGATCGATGTTTTTATCACTCGTACTTGACTTGATGATGATGTTTTTATCATATATTATTTTGGTGTCGTCATGTCAGCAGTTGTGTGTGTGTAAGACTCCCGCAATATTTACATAATTTGATTAAATCAGTTTCAATAATTGATGAGTATTTGACAAATTTACATTACATAATATAGATTACAATCAAGTGTTATGTTATCGGGATTAGTGGGAAATGGCATTTGGTACGATTTTTAACGTTTTAATCTACTTAAGCCGCGTGTGAGCTACCACTTAATATTTTACCTTTGTGTGATACTAACAATGCTTGGTGTTCAATTTACTTTTAATTGAAATTTTTTTACTTAATATAATAAAACTGAAAACAATGCGAATGGTGCCATCATCACCAGGAAAAAGCCGTATTACTCGTCCCATCAACCATTGAGCGGGTGGCAAATGATACTCATGCATTAGAACGACTGAAGTGTTTGTAAGTATTTTAGTTACCATCGCTTCCAGAATTAGTGGTAAATGTATTTTACTATGTCCCATCTTGTATGGAAATTATGATTTTTCTCCCGATTAGAAAATGGGCTGTTGTAAGAAATTAAAAATCATCATTTTGACTGGAACATATTCGCCTGGAGTTCAGAATGTCTTCGATCTGAATTACTAGAGTTGAAAATTCTTCCAGAGTAAGGATAGATTCTCCGATGGTTCGTATGTTTCGCGTTTTGGTGGATTTTACGGCACTTTTCCATAATCCACCTTGATGAGGAGCCGCTGGTGGAATACATCTAAAATCAACCTTACCCCTAAAAATTGGAAAGAATGGTATCATGATTATTATTAAGCAGTTTATATACCTCCGCCAATTGATTCATTGCACCAACAAAGTAGGTAGCGTTAACGCAACAAATGGTTAGGCAAAATTATGCTCATAAATCTGCGAAGGGCTCCCAGGAAAGACTCTGTACTGAGATTCATGCATATCTCGATGTGTAATGCGAGCGTACTAAACCATACAAAAATGCATGGCCCACAAAATTAAATTCCAACTGTTCCAAATGTTGCCGTTTCTTGTATCCTGGCTTTGGGAATTGATAAGATTATTTGACCCAGCATTTTAGGATTTTGTCTCATACATTTTATACATCTCGTGAAAATTGTCTTAGCTACCTCCTTTCCCCTAATGATCCAATAGCTACGGTATCAAGGAATGGGTTCAGCTATTTCAAATGGCTTTTAACAGATATTGGCTTGGAATTTTGTAAACATCGATATTCCTCAGCAAAATCTGACTTCTGCCAATACACTACTATCTTAGTATATTAGCTTCTTTAAGTTATGCCAATGTTATTACTCTCCTTTTTGCCTGAGTTTGCTGCAGCTTAGCCATCAAATTGTTGAAATATCGTAGCATATGTTTATTACTCAAATGAAATAGAACATCGAATTTTGACTTCTGGGTGACTTCGAATTTTGAGCTTACCGTATTGAATAGTGCAATCTGACTTTTTTCATTAGTATCTGGAATCCTAGGTTGATCTGGCCAGTATTGATCTTGGTCGGATAGCCATGATGGTCCAATCCACCAAAGCTTATTTTTTGAAATTTCACCGGCTGATTTTCCTCGAGTAGCACAGTCGGCGGGATTGTATTTTGATGACACATCGCAATCGATCCTTTTTAAAAGCTTCTATTATTTCCGATGTTCTGATGGTAACAAAAGTCGTCCAACGCCGTGGTTGACTAGAGAGCCAATCCAAGACTATTTTGGAATCGGTCCACAACGTAACCAAGGATGACTCAATTGATACAATTTCGTTTACTTCTTTTGCCAACTGACTAAGCAGCACCGCCCCCGTTAACTCCAATCTCGGTATGCTCACTTGCATTAGGGGTGCCACTTAAGTTTTGGCACTAATTAAATTAGTAATGTATCCATTTTTGCTCGGGGATCGAGCTTATACAGAGACTGCGAATGCCGATTTGCTAGTATCGCAAAAACCATGGATAGTTATGCAGGTTAGTGCCATTATACATCGCGGAATTTGAATTTTAGGTGCTTCAGAAAGATTGTTTTGCAGATATATCCATAATGCTTTGGATTCAGGAGGTAGTTGATCATCCCATTTATTTGGACTTTTATTTAATAGATTTCGCATTTGTAAATAATTCGATGTCATTTTTCTTAAATTAAAGCCCACTACTCAAGATAGTTACAATTTCATCTTTAAGTTTTGAGAGATCGGATAGAGTTGAAGGACCAGTCATCTACGTAAAAATATTGCTCTATAATTCGACACGCCTTGGGGATTCTTTCTTTAAATAGTAAAGGCAGTTCTTTTAAACATCTTGTGGCAATAAACGATGCTGATGACCTGCCATATGGCACGGTATTCAATGCATATGGGCGATCTCCTAGTAAAACGTACTGATGGTGTCGGAAACGAGTGAGAATCTGGAACAAGGTTGATTGCACATTTGGGCCTATCTTTAAATTCTGATTAAATGACATCCTCGTAAGTGACTTTGCGGATGCGTCGAATACCACGCGTAGTTTCGTAGTACTGCTACTGTTTTTTATGACTCCAGGATGTGGCAGAATATGGGAGGATTCTTTAAGCTCGATGTAGTTCATCTCAATTTTTCGCATGTGATTAAGATCTTCGTATTCTTTTAGAAAAGCCTTGTTTTGGAATTCATCGTTTATTTTGAATTTTCTTTCCATGGCTATTAATCGTGACATTGCTTGAACTCTGGATGTTTTTTAAATGGAAGCTTAACAATGATTCTTCCATCTGCTGCATTTGTGGAACTTCTTCGATTATCTAAAATATTTGTAAAGTGGCATTACTATCAACTATGGTTACAAGTGACTGCGTGTTATTTAAAGGTTCAGATTTGTAATGACTACCTACAATCCAACCTAATTTGGTTTTATACGCCCGTAAATTTTGATCATCCTCAAACAGCTCAAATACAATGTTTGCACCGAGTAGGATATCGATTGAATCAGGCTTGTAGAAATACGGATCTGCTAAGCTGATCGTTGAGATGTTCTCCAAACAGCTAATATCAAACTCGGACGAGGGCAATGAAGACGTCATCCTTGGAATAATAAGCGCATCTTTGGTTGGTTATTCGATTGAGTTAAACCTTGATTGAGTTTACTTGGCCAATTCCCGCTATTATGCTTCTGCAATTTATTCGTGGCAGTTGCAGATTCTGAACTAGTCATTCAGTGACGATTGAAGCTTGAACAGCTGTATCTAATAATGCACGGCAAGGTCTTGGTAAACAATTGTTATCTGTAACATTTATTACTGCCATATGCAACACCGTTTACAAGGTGCATTTTAATGATATATTACAATCTTGGCTTATAAAATTTTCCTTACTGCGTGTATGACATGATAAGGTTACACTTTCCACGGCGTTATTATTAGTTGCATCTAGCTTTGATGTTTGTTTGTTATGTTGCTTATCCATATGCAACAATGTATAATGCTTATAAGCGCACTGGCGACATCTGCCCCGGATTCTACAGTTGTAAACAGTATGGCCTGGATTGAGGCAATTGAAACATCTGTTATGGTATCGCTCATAAGTTTCCTTCGCTTATCGACTTATTCAGTGCTGTTGTTTATTGCATGCAAATTGATATTTGTAGTTGAGGTAAAATTTCTTCTTGATGTGATTAGGTCGGACTGATCGACTTGACATTGTCTTATTGACTCAAGAGCATCAGTTTTTTTTATCAAAAAATTAAAAAAATCATCAATTGTTTTAACTTCTTTAATGGTTCGATGTAATTCGATTCACTCACTTTAAAATGCTTAAGTAGCCCATAAGGTATTGAAATTTTTGTAAGTATGATCGAATGGAGTAAATCGAAAAAACTCTACCACTCCGTATAATCACACAAAAATGATGGTATCTCTAATTTGGCTAGACGGACCTTTGGAGCTGTATTCATGGCGGTCTTATTCATCATAGTGTCCTTGTGGACATTACCGTTTTCGCAAATGCTGTGTTTCTTTATCCACTAATTTAAATTGGATATGATAACATAGTAAATTTCTTCAGTTTCTTCCAATTTAGATTCAATGCTAACATCAATGGCGAATATCGATGCTTCTATATCGACTATTTTGTCCAACATTTCCTTGGCGCGAGTTAACTTAACACGTAACTCTACAATTGTCACATTAGAAGTTTTCCTAATACCACTTGCTAAATTGGATAATCTCGTTAACATGCCATTAAATACGGCACGTTGCTTTTTTAACCCTTCTAGTTCACTCATTATTGATAACTATTGGAACGGGAACCGCTAAGAACTGGACATTTTTAAACTGGATAATTCAAAATAGGATATTTCAATACGAAATAAGGTACAAAGCGAGATATGGTACAAAACTGGATATTTCAAAACAGGATATTTTGACATCTGATTTAAACTTAAAATGATTTTTTAGGAAAGTTCTGGAGTATGGCCAATTAGGTAGAAATTCGGCGAGTTCTTAACCGATTATGATGAAATTCGAAATGTAAGATGAAATTGGAATTTAAAAATGATTTTTTTTTAAAGTTCTGAAATATGGCCAGTTAGGAAGGAACTCGGTGAGTTCTTAACCGATTATGATGAAATTATATATGTAGCATGAGAATTGTAGGTTGTAACAAAATTGTTGATTATAACTGTGCTATCGAACAGTGAAAAAATAAGAAATTTCCAAATCGTAAATAATTACTTTTTTTAAGTGTTCAACATTTGAATTTTTCTATCGTTAGTAGCGAATAACAATATGTATGTATTAAATTATGAACATGTTTTTTAATGTAATGTTCATAATAGAGCTCGATCTTGTTTATATCAAATAATCAAATAATCTCAATTTTAACTGAAAATTATTTTATAATTTATTTTATTTTTCTTTAATTTTTTAATTATTTTTTCTCACATAGATTCTCTAAAGTGAAGAAAAGTTATATTAAGTAAAAGGATACAAAATAGACGAAGATAAATTTTACTGACAGTAAACTCGATCAAGTCAATGATTATTTTAATAAGATGAGAAAAGCAGCAATTAAAAAAAACATTAAGTGAAGGGAAATTCTATTTCTCTCCTTAGAAATATTCAAGTATGGAACCTTACTGGCCTTTTTCCAGAACTTTACCAACAAATCATTTTTAAATCCCATTTTCATCCTACATATCGAATTTCATCATAATCGGTTAAGAACTCGCCGAGTTTCTTCCTAACTAGCCATATTCCAGAACTTTCCCAAAAAATAATTTTAAAATGACATTTTCATTTTACATATCGAGTTTCATCAAAATCGGTTAAGAAATCAATGTGAACAGGTGAACTAAACCTAAATGCTGATAGGCTACATAAAAAATTTCGTTACAAAAAATTTGGAAATCAGCTATCCAAACTACAAAATATTGGCAATTTTTTTTTTTAACTCTGCACTCTTTTCTGGGGCCGAAACTTTCCCAACCTCTTTCGCGGTTAATTTTCAACGTCCTACCTTACGCCATCACCAGCCAAATCGAGAACGCACAATACATTGCTGCAGTCAGCCCTGTACTGACATGGACGATGGTTCAGCCCATGGATTCTGCACTCTAACAGGAGGTCATAGTTGTGTTCATCATCATCACCGATCGTAATCAGGAGATAAAAAATCCCTTTTGCAACCCTTCCCCGTTGGGATTCGAACCCGGTATCTTCCGCTCCAAACACCGCAGCTTTAACTACTGGGCCAATTGCTCGGTGGCTAATTTAGTTGTTGCCATTTTAAACAAGCTAAGAATTACTCTGTATATTGCATATTGACAAAAAATTTTAGGAATCTATCCAAACTTCGATTTCCAAAATTAAGTCTGCAATATAGTTGGGAAAATAATTAATTATCCTCCTCTATTCACTGTTTGCTACATTCGTGCTACCGGTCAAACTCCCTCATTGGCAAACCCTATATAAATTTAGTTTTTCGCCAATATCGGAAATATTTAAAAATATGACTCTCGCATAATAATCATTGATTTAATAACTGGCGCCTGACCATAAGGTAAATTTATGTAGTTGATCGTACACAAATGTATATCAGTAACAAGTAATCTGTTTTGAACGAATTTGCCAGTTTATGAATGGACGCGATCGTTACAAAGTAATTCTCATACATATACAAAGTGATTTGATGATAGTCATTTTATAATATTATGTACTTTGCGGCAAATTGAGTGAAGTTTTTTATAGTAATTTTTTGTTTTTATTTTTTTGGAGTCATTTCTCCACCTTATGGTGAATTGGTAATTTGAAAGAAGTTTTACAATATGTTTAATGGTAATATATGATGAGTATCGAGGCATCTATACAATTTTATGCGCAGTTTGAACAATCCTTTGGTATATACCACGGTATTTTTCTTTCCAATGTAAGTTTCGACATCAACAGGTTTCGAAGTATCCTATACTCCGATACATTGATACATTGATTGCTTGATTTATTCGAGTTTATTCGATTAATTCGAGTTTATTGATTTATTCGAGTAAAACGGGAAATGTATTCGTGCTCAACCGAGTAACTGAGATACTTTGACATAGAGAAGGTGATTTGATATAGCTATGGGTAAGCGATAAAGAAAGCAAACATTATATTATACTATAGAGAGACGATTAAAATCAAATCTGCCCCTATATCCACTCAAAACAAGTGCACTTAGTAGGTATAGAGACAACCACACCAAACGAAACTCTTTGGCAAAAGCGAGCAAGATTATTGATCCCAATGGACTTATATATATATATCCCCTTTCAATTTTAGAATCAAAATACTATACTTTAAAGTTTGTGGCAAACTTTAGAAGTTCAGTTGGACAATGACTCTTATGTTTCAGGAAAAATCAAAAGTTTGCCCATCGCTTATATCCCAAAATTGCTTTTTAAAATTTTGTAGAAATGTTTTGCTTGTGCTGCATGGTGCATTAAGAAAAAGAAGACCACCATTTTAAGTCATATGTTAAGAGCCTTTTGTTGTGTTACAGCAAGAAATTAAGAGCACCTTAAAAAGTATAAAAAGGAATTAAGGAAGGCGCAGAGGAGGTCTTGGAGATAGTTCTATGATAAAATGGAAGGTGCATTAGAGACCTCGTGCCTCAGGAAAATCTTATCTACGAGCCCAACGAGCCCTAGACTTACAACGACCTTTCCTGTTGGAAACCCATTTCCCAGGTAGTGTGGATGTGTCTTCCGGAGCAAACCGTGTGCAAAAACCGGATTCTATGGGCACTAAACAGCCCTTTAGACCCTTTAAATCGGCAGGCCCGGACGGGATCATTCCAGTGGAATTGCAAAAACACTCGTCGAGCATTCCCCCATGGCTGGAGGTGATCTGAAGGGGGTGTTTAAAGCTGAAATATATTCCTTGGAAATGGACGAAGGTTGGGTGATTTTTATCCCGATAATTGGAAAGAATTCACAGGCCTACCCAAAGAACCAAAGACCTATAATTCTATCAACCTTTATGTTGAAAACATTGGAAAGACTGATTGACGTTTACATACGTGCAAAAGTAAAACCCAGTAATTGGGCGACTTTTCAGCATGCGTACTGGAAAGGGAGATCTGTGGACACGGCTCTGCATTCCCTGGTGTGAACAATTAAGAAATCAATCCACTCGAAAGAGTACTGTATGTGAGCCTTCCTCGATATAGAGGGCGCCTTTAATAATGTCAGGATGGAGGCAGTTCAGGAAAGAGTGTCTTTCTTAGATGTGGACTACCCCTTAAAGAGGTTGATAAATCAGATGCTAGAGTGCAGGATTGTTAACGCGGAGATAGGGCAATCCACCATTAGGAGGCGAGAAGTAAGAGGAACTCCGCAAAGTGGTCTCCTATCACCTCTACTCTGGAACATAGTAATCAATGGATTACTTTTGGAAGTGGAGAGGGAGCGAATAGGGGTGATAGCGTATGCAGATGACGTAGCGATCGTGATCTTGTGTAGGTACCTAAGCACGATTAGAGAAGTCTTGCAACACGCGCTTTTAATCATTACAAAGTGGGCAAGCAAATGTGGGCTGGGTATAAATCCATCCAAAATAGCTTTTACTCTTCACCAAGAAATATAAAATTCCGGTAGTCACCTCTCCTACTTTAAAGGCACGGCACTGGCCTTTAATGATAAAGCAAGATTTCTGGGCATAATTTTGGATAGTAAGATAAATTGTGTGTGGTGGCCCACTAGACAAGAAAATTTATAAAAATATGATAGAGAAGGTACAAAGAACGGCCTGCTTCCTTATAAGCTACGCTCTACCTTCTTGCTGTCGACATCTTTGGTAAGCAGTGAGCGGAAACTATGGCTGCATGACTCTCTGCCACGTTTGAGTGAAAATGTCTACAGACCGGCCACTCGACGATTGGCAGTTCGATTAAGGAAGACTTGACGAATAGTGACTACACAAAACCGATTGTATGCTTTGAAAAAGGCTTTGGGATCCTTATCCGATCAAGGGAATTCTGGTGGTATAGATCAACAACACAAACTGGAAGTATACAATTCTACACTGACGGCTCCAAGCAAGACGGCAAAGTCGGAGCTGGAGTATATTGTGACAAATTAAATGTGAATATATCCGTTCATCTTCCTGATCATTGCAGTGTGTACCAGGCAAAGGTGGTAGCGATTGAGGAAGCGCTGACTTGGTTGATGCAAAATGACATATCCACAAGGGATATAACAAAATAGGTGGATAGTCAGGCGGCAATCAAGTCGCTGGAATCAGTTTCTCTGACGTTCGTGGTGGCATTGAAGTGCCGCTCATCTCTTAACAAGTTGAGTGATCATTTCAATATCTAGATAGTCTGGGTCCCCGGTCACTCGGACATTGTGGGTAACTGCAGGGCTGACGAACTGGCAACGAAAGGTACAACTCTCCAATTGAAACCGAAAAGGGTAAATCTGGGGAGGCCTATAGCAGCGCTTTTTATGGGGCTTAAAAGTGAGGCGAAAACTTCGGCACAGAAGAGGTGGAATAACACCATAACATGCAATGTCGCGCGGCAACTCTGGCCGAAACTGGACTTGAGCGCTCTAAAACACTACTATCCCTACGTAGAACTGACTTAAGTATAGTCGTGGGAATGATCACAGGACACTGCCTCATTGGGGATCATGCGAAGTGTCAATAGCAAATGACTTTTGTAGAAGCTGTATAGATGAGGAGGAAAAGATTGTGAGCCACTTCCTCTGCTAATGCCCAGCGCTAGCTTACAGGAGGTATAAACATCTGGACAAGTATTGTTTCGACGGCATTAAAACTACCAACACATATTTAAAAAATGTTACTTCGATTTTTAATGTTTAGTGCACTGCATTTAAAATTAACTGACGAATATTCGACTTTATAATGTAAGTGCAGTAAAATATAAATACAGTTTTTAAATTTTTATTTTGTTCATGTTCCTGTGATCCTATTCTGGGATTTCCTCAGTGAGTTAAAAATGAAAGGCTCAGACGATTACCTGCTTGTCGGCTTGCACTTTAAATAAAAATTGACATTAGCATTTAAATAGAGAAGCAAAGAATACTGAATGGCCGGTGCATGAAAATTTCAACTTAGAAGATATCAGTCGGCTATCGAAAAGCACCTGGAGTGAGGCAATAAAAACCACAACGATGAGTATCTGAATGTATGCTTAATTTATGTGTCATAAAAATTAGGAACGATGTGTTAAAAAGAAATATAGCAAATTCCTTGGGTTTCTAGTTCCAAAACCTAATATTATAAGAGGAAGTTCAAATCTTGGCCAAGCTAATTTTAATTGGAAGTGCGCCGCTTTTGTTTTACCAATTCGACCTATTTAGTTTTTAACTCATTGAGTAAGTAGACCCATTAGTTTCATAAAAATGGTGACAATCAGTCCAATCACACAGACATCATCTGCATATGCCCGGATGAACTGAAGTTCATGCAGGTAATTCCCTGAGTATTGATAATATATAAGTTCGATGATGGATTTCTCGTAAAGCGCTGACAAAAGTGTATCATTTTTTTAAAGTTATTTCAAAATGAGGTTGTTCGCATTGCTTGCGTTATTCCCCCAAAATTTAGCTCTGCTCACAGTAAACTACCATACCTCATAAATTGAAATGGTTTAACTTTACGTCTATTTAATATTCTGTTGACAGTGATCGAATGATTGCAGACCATATACTAATAATAATTGTACATTGTTCTTAATTGAAATCATATATATTAAAAAATTAAAAATTAAATCCAGCACCATATGTTATCTCCGTAAATGTGAATAATAAACATTAAATCTGATTTAAGATGCCAATTTTAGTTTTTTTAAATTATTCATTACAATTACAATACATCCATCATATTAAAGCGCACAGCTACATATAATTTCAAATTAATTTTGTGCAAATAAATCTTCAAAATTTTAATTTTTTTTTTTTATGTTTTAAGACGATCCGCATCACATCAAACACACAATAAAATGCTAATATCTTCCTAAGCGTATGGCATATAGTATAGCTAAAAATATCATATCGTAATTACAATTCCATTGAATCATTCTTTAAAAAAAAAATAAGATCAGCTAACAGATTAAATAAACTCATCTCCCAATGTGTGTGCGTGTGTAATTCTTTATCATCATAATTACACTTTAATTTTTTAATAATCTATTTTCAACTGTACTTGAAATAAATAGCTAGTAGTGTGTACCATTGTAATAATCTTAATATAAATATTAAATTCGTCTTCAAAAACAAAAAAAAAAATATTTTCTTAATTTATAATTTAAGAGATGAAAATAATAAAAACAAAAATTAATTTTTTTTTTTTTTTTTGGTATTCATAAAATCGTCAGATGGCAAACGACGTTTTGTATTATTATAGCGCGCCTTATTCCTTCTTCTTTTAAGTTATAGCGCGCAGCAAGACAAGATGATGTGTACACATCATTTTGGTCTATGGTGATTTCGATGATTTTTTTTTTGTTTTTGTAAAATCAAAACGCGTTAATCTTTCCTAATTTATTTTCTTCTAACCAAAAACGAAATTATCATCATGTTATACTTCTTGTAAATCACCATACACCATGTTGTATAGAAATAAGATTTCGAAAATAAATTATAAAAAATCTGGTGATGATTATTTTGCAATGACAGGCAGAATTATTTTTTTTTTTATTTATGAAAAACAACAAGTTGTTAAATTATTAAATTAAAATTAAATTATTATTATTTTTTTGTTACATTTTTATTAGCTTCTTGTACTTACTTTTAACTACCATTATAAAGAGTTTTTCACTATGGGACTTACCATGCGAAATACGTAGATGCATGTATTTTTTATATTTTACTTAGTGTTTATTCCTTACATTCTGTTCTGGGGCCGAAGCTCACCCAACTCTTTCGAAGTTAACTTAAGATACTGCTTTATGCCATTACTATAGACATAATGGACGATGCATTGGACCCTTGATTCTGCAGCTTGATTCACTGCGCCAATTGCTTGGTTAGTTTTCAGTTGATTCATAAATGCAACATTAAGCCGTGCATCATGATAATTTTCCCATAAATGAGTTAAAAAAGGCTCTATATTCCAAGTACCAAATATGTTGATGGATGACGGTAATGTAGTAGTTAAATTTAGTAATTTTTTTTTTATTTTTTTATTTTAAATAAATTGACTTTATTTATTTTATTTTATTACAATCTAGTCTTCTGGACTAATGAGCATTTTGTTTCTGACTTAATTTACTAAGATAATTATATCTATGACTCCACCCATTGGCGTTTCACAGTTTCTGGTAAGTTGTTGGTTATACCACATCGTTATTGTGAATTTAAATCAGCAAGCCGCTGTTTGCATTAACAATTAAACCAGTTCAAAGGGTTTAGTTCTTTTCAATCTGCGTATAATATTGGTGTTGATTAACAGCTGAATTGCCTCTATATTCACATGTTGCTGGAGTTTTTCTTCGTGTTTCCTTGCATTTTTTTTAATTTAAATTGAAACGGGATCCACTTTAAGGTCTCTATGTAGATCACTATTCCTGACGTACCATGGTGCATCGACGATGTTCCTTAGTACCCTGATCTGAAACCTTTGTATGATATTGACGTTGCTGGGTTTTGTGCAACCCTAAAATTCAATACCATAAGTTCATATTGGTTTAAGTATTTGCTTATAAAGTAGCAGCTTATTGTATGATGATAGAGAAGAGTGTCTGCCTATCAGCCAATGCATTTTTTTATATTTGAGTTTTAGTTCTTCATTTTTCTTTTTGACGTGGACCTTCCATCTAAGTTTAGCATCCAGGGTCATGCCTAGATACTTAGCTGTGTTCGCATACGGTATTAGTTCTCGATTTATTGAAACAGGTATATGTTCAACTCGTTTGTTGGTAAAATTTATGTGAACTGATTTAGTTTCATTTAGCTTAATTCGCCATCTTTTAGTCCATTTGTATACTTCGGAGATAGCTGATTGTAATTCTTGCAAAAGTCGCCACTGTGGTGTTTTCTAATTCATGTAGATCATACGTGTATAATAAATATAAAATCGGTCCTAATACACTGCCCTGCGGTACACCTGCTTTTATTTCTTTTAATTCAGAATAAGTTTCAGCAAATTTAATTCTAAAGAATCTATCTTTCAAGTATGATTCCAATATTTAAGCGAATTGCATTGGTAAGAGGTTTCTTAACTTATGATTAAGTCCTTCATGCGAAACCTTGTCAAAAGCTTGCGCCACGTCTAAAAATATCGTGGAGCAGACATTTTTCTCTTCAAGTGCTTTCTCAATTACATTGATTACTCTGTGTACTTGTTGTATTGTTGAGTGTTGACGACGAAATCCGAACTGATGATTTGGGATTAAGTTATTCCTTTCGATTATCGAATTTAACCTTTTAATCAGTATTTTCTCAAAGAGTTTAGACATAACTGGCAACAACGAAATTGGTCTATAGATGAAGTTTCGTATGGTGGTTTACCAGGTTTTGACATCATTATTACTTCTGCAATTTTCCACAAACTGGGCACAAATTTGATTCTAAATGCTGCATTGATAATATAAATAAGCTTAACTAGGGCCTTCCTTGGTAGTTCTTTTAAAATTTCTGTAGTAATAAGATCATAACCAGGAGCTTTTTTCGAATTCATATTGAATTTTATCTCATGCATGACTTCTTTTGGTGAAGTCAATAGAATTTCTGCACTTTCTTTTTCAGATTCCACCGTTATTATTTGAGATTCTAAAGTTTGATCATCATGTGGTTGGAATATTTTTTCGAGGTGCTCCGCAAAACATTGAACTTTATCTTCGTTATTTCGAGCCCATTTCCCCCCTTCTATTTTTATTGGAGGGTTCTGCATTGTTGGTCTTTTAATGTTTTTGGTTGCTTTCCAAAGTGAATAAACAGTCCTGCTATCATTAGTTAGTTTTTTTAGACAGTTACTGATTGACTCATCTTTTACTTTTTGGATTTCCCTTCTTAACTGTTGGGTTAAATTGTTTAATTTAGTTTTATATTGAGGAGCTCGTGTTTGCTGCCATATTCTTCTCGCTCTTTTTTTTCTGCCAATAATTCTCTAATTTCTTTAGGGTAGTTGTTTCCTTTTATTTTATATTTAATTGTTGGGGTACTTTCCCAGGCTGATTGTTGTATATCATTTAAAAATTTTTGAACTTCGTTTTCTACTTGCTCCTCGTTTTTTAATGGAACCTTTAGGTTAATTTTTTCTTCTAAGGACTGCCTAAAGTATTCCCAACAAGTGCGTTTATTTATTAGGCTTGGATTTCTTTCTTTCTGAATTATTTTTTCGCTTAATGTCAAAAGTATAGGAGAATGGTCCGAGTTTGAGTCTCGACTTTCGTCTACTTGTATATAGTTCATTGATATATTTTTGATTATAAAAAAATCAATTAAGTCTGGTATTTTGTTTTGATCTGTAGGCCAGTAGGTTGGTTTTCCAGTTGACAAAGTTTCACTACCGCATTTTCTGACAGCTTTAAGCAGTTCTTTACCTTTAGTCGTTGTTAGCCTAGAACCCCAATGGACATTTTTTGCATTAAAATCTCCTCCAATTATGTATCTTTTTCCTAGTTTACTGAAGAATTCGAGATAATCTTTTTCTTTTAGCGCGTGTTTCGGAGGGCAGTAAACACTAACAACACTAACATAATTATTTTTTGTTTTGACGTTAACAACAGTTGCTTGTATTTCAACTGTTTCGTATTTCAGCTCTTCGTAATGGTGGATATTACTTCTAATTATAACAACGCTACCTCCTTTAGCAGTGTTTTCTGGGTGATTGGTTTTATATCCTTGATAATTTTTAAATTTAATATTTGATTGTCTAGTAAAGTGAGTTTCCGTGATAAGAGATATGTCGATTTTTTCTATTTCCAAGACCACCTGCAATTCTTGTTGATGTTGCATTAGTCCATTGGCATTCCAGCATATAATTCTAAGATCATTGGCCATTTTTCTGTTTAGGGATAGCTCCCTTAGCTCTATACTCTAGTGTGTGTAATCGATCATCAAACGTATTAAGTTTACTTAATATCAATTTCAGAGTTTGAATTGGGGTTATGCTAAGAAAACAAATATCAAAATAATCCAAATATTCCAAAATAAAATGCACCGTGGTACATTAGAAACGACCACCTTCATAGTGACTAGAAAATCGAGTTGGTCGCGAACGAGATCAAGTATCACGCAAGGAAACACTTGCAACGGCTACATGAGTTTGCAAATCCGGATATACGTTGTATGATGATTAACATCAATATAGCGAGAAGGTACAAAGGACCAAACCATTGGGCCTAAAGTGACCCAGATGATAGAATAACAGAATATAAAAAAAAACATAAAATTTGTAGTCACAAATTTAAAACATAAAAATCATAAAATTACAACATGACTTCCGGTCCCTTATACCAAATTTGTAATTTGTCGTATTAAACCTACTAATACATTAAACTGCATATGGGTGTCGGGCTTGTGAATTTCAGTGGCATATTTTAGTTTACATGAATCACTAGAATTTTGAAAAACTTTTTCCACTTCACTGTACGCACAGTATTTAATTGAGTTTAATAAAACGTACAGGTACATTTTAATGAGGCAAATCTTTTTCTATTTATACAAGAACCCCATTTTCTTCCTCCAATAAAAATGAAACATTGCTTTTATTGAATATTTAATTTTATTTTGTTTTTAAGAAAATTAACATTTCAACTTCTATTTTATCATAAACAAAATACTAAAAGTTTTTAATTTAAATCAAAAACACAAAATACATCAATTCAACAATGTAGAAATGGTTATAGTCTACATATTCTTTGATCATTGGCAAAATCGGTATTAAATTAAAACTTTTCCAAAAAAAAAAAAAAAAAAAATAAAAAATTTTCATTTTTAGCGAAAAATTTAGAAATATAAATTTGAGCGCACAGTAGATATTTTTTATTATACTGTGCTTTTTTCGGGTTCGGTTTCATAATCATTTAATTGTTATATTTAACAGTTGAATAATCATCTGGCATATGTACATAAATAAATTTTCATTTTACAACATTTAATTACAGTTTAAGGGGATTTTTCTGTGTGTAATTGATTTTTGTAGTTGTTATTGTTGTGGTTTTGCTTATTTGAATTTGATTAGGGGTTGATATATCAAAGATGATTTTCTTCCTAAGCTCGTTCATATATATTATATATATATTATATATATATATATATATATATATATATATATATATATATATATATATATATATATATATATATATATATATATATATATATATATAAATATATATATATATATATATATATATATATATATATATATATATATATAAATAGAAATATATATATATATATATATATATATATATATATATATATATATATATATATATAGGGTGTCCCAGAAAGAATGGCTTAGCCTGAAACACCTCATATTAGAACTTTTGGGTGCACCAAAACAATACAAACAAATTTTTTCAGGTAGTACTTGAGATAGTGCAGTTTTTTCTTATATATCAATTTTTTCACACTACTTTGCGTTTCTGCAAACCATGGCTACAAATAAATAAAATCGGTTTTTTGGAACTATAATATTTTTGACTGATACTATGAACCATCCCACCAGATATGCCGTAAATCATATGAGTGGCTGCTGTACTTTTTTGCAAACAAAAATGTCCATTTCAATTTTAATCATTAAATGTGGTAAATATTTTTTTTTTTTAAAGTTTAAGCGTACGTGGCCTAAGCAGCCAACTATTTAAAAAATGCGTGTTTAATACAGTTTCAAAATAGTATCGAGCATCCTTTTATCTAACGTAAATACGAGGTTATAAATTTAACTAAATATAGAATAATTTTAAAAATTCAATCGTTTCTTATCATAAACTGTACCTGATAATGAGGGCTTCATAAAAAATAACGTAACACAATGATACAACTTTATTTGAGTTTAAAGTAAATGCTGTAACTGTATGCCACTGAATTTAGGCCCGGGGAATGTGAATATCGCAAAATGTGCCCCGAGACTGCCGAACCATTTTTTCGGGTTTGTACACTGAAAAAAAAATTGTATGTACAGCATTCATTGATTTTTTCTAAAGGATATTTCGTTGAATCAACGAATTAATTTATTAAATCAACGAATTCTTCAATGAACATGGTTATAACTTGATATACTTGGGTCATTATGGTGCGTTCATTAAAGAGAATTTCGACATTTCGGATAGAGTAGAGAAATCAACGAAATTTTTAAAGTCAGTTATTAAAAAGTAAAAATAAAAATATAAAGTCAGTACCTATATATATTTATATATATATATATATATATATATATATATATATATATTATATATATATATATATATATATATATATATATATATATATATATATATATATATATATAAATAAATAAATATTATGTATAAATATATATTATATATTAAAATAGGCTTAAAGGTTATATTATTACAAGTAGATTGGTTGACATAGTCGAAATATTAATCTAAATATTAGTTGCAATTTTGACCTGAACGCCTTCAGAGCTAGTCCATACCCGGCTTGCTGAACTCCATTAGTGTACCAAATTGTATTTAAAATGAATCAATAATTTTCGTGCTAATATAGTATTGATAGCGCAGCGTTGTCTAAACGGATGGACGATATCCGACAAAAATTTAAGTAAAGTAATGTTTTTTAGATGAGATACATTCTGAGTAAAATATCTGAACTCAATACTTAAGAAACGTTCCTTGAGAAGTAGAAATTGATTTGGTTTTAAATCTGCAGATGAGAAAAAAATAATCATACATGTATTTAAAATAATCATGTCATTTGGTTTCTTTATCGTAATCCTTTAAGGAAATCGGGTTGACAAACATTGGGAACTTGGGTTATAAATAAATGGTTTAGATACTAACGACTGTGCATTATTCGTAAATTCAATAAATCCATTCATCCATTTAATGAACATTGATACAGAATTTAATAAACAAAATCGTTAATTTAATGAAAACAATGATGAACTTAAAGAATTAATACGTTGCGTTAATGAACAAATTAATAAGGTGATAACGTTTTAATTGTTGTTAAACTTATTAATAAAATTAGTGTATACATTCATTGGCTCAATGAAACCTGTTACAAGTTAATGAATTTATTCGATGATTCCATTAATTTATTCATTGGATCAACGAACATGTATATCAGTACTGTGTTGTTCTACCTTCTATTTAATTCAATCGTAAATTATATTTCTTATTGAGTGGTTCAGTGAAGTAAAGTGCTCATTTAATTAAACTAAAAATAATTTAAAGCTGCTAAATTAAATCAATAAAAGGTAAGAACGTAATTATTAAATAAAAATCGGTGAATATTGTTAACAATACATATAAAATATATATAATAAATGTAATATACACATGGTTGGTGGTTTTCTATTACGGATCTCTGCCATGGAGTTTATATTGATATCTGTAGTTCTTAAATAACATCAACAGTCTAATATATGTATATATATATATATATATATATATATATATATATATATATATATATATATATATATATATATATATATATATATATATATATATATATATATATATATATATATATATATATATATATATATATATATATATATATATGTGATTTCTTCCTGGAAATTGGAGTTTCTACTCAATGATTTTGTGAGAACAGCTTTAATTTTATTAACCTAATTTTTTTTTCAGTTGAAAAAATTAAGCTGAACTATTAAAAATAATAAAACCTACTTAGTCAAATTTAGCGTTGATGGAAAAATATCCTTTCGGGACTCAAATTTTAAAAACACCATTGACCCAGAGCTTATCAACACCGTCATCTATAGTAGATTTTCACCATATCCAAGAGCCGAGACACCGGGCTCTTCAATTACTCTTGCTAAAGTCAACAATAATTTAGTATTATTATACAACAGCCCAAGTTTCAACGATAATTAACTATTATTATACAACAGCCCAACTTCAAGGTGACCAGAAAAATATTCTTATATAAACGTTATTTGCCAGTACTTCATCGATAAATCTGTACAGATTACTTTAACTTAACAACAAACCATCATTTAGAAGAGGAGATCTGAGAAAAATTTCATACAGAAAAACCGGTAATAATAATTTAAATTTCATTGGTTCAACTATATGAGCAAATAATGAATTGATACCTGATTTATTTTAGGAATTTTATCGCAGCGGTAAACGTGGTAAGCTGTATAACCGATTTTGTAATCTAAAAACTACCTTTAAACCAATATCTACAAAGTGACCTGTTCCGTCGAAGATCTTATAAACAAAGAATTAGGTAAGTTTGTTTCTGCATTTTTTTAACAGATAATTATATTTAATTTTAATCAATTATTTTTTTTATCATTGAAATTAAAGTTGTTGATAAGTTTTTTATACATGCAATTTTATTTTTTATTTCTAGTGTCTGAAATAGATGCCGTCTGCTGTAAATGAATTTTTGATAAATTAGCGGTAGAAGAGTTCGATTGTATCTGGCAGGCATGCAACTACAGAATTAGATATACAACAACTGGCCTTCACTACAACAATATTTAAAAAAAATGGCCATTCTACAAACAGCCATCTGGATCTCGCTTGGTATGTTTATTTAAGTTTTAAAACAAAGTAATATGCATATAATATAAACAATTTCTTATTTACGATTGATATGGATTTTCGAGTACTATTTCCTGAAAATATTATTATTTTGGAGAAATGGTCAACACACCATTTGGCGCTAAAGACCTTCTACCAACCGAGGGAAAAATAAAAGATCAAAGTATTTTCACTGATCTAATTGAATTAAACAGAAACGTTAATATTTCAAAAAGTAAGCAAAATTATTTATTTTAACCTTTATTCTGATAGTTTATACATAATTGTTTTTATTATTTATAGATAACTGCCACACATTACTGTTGTGATCGGTACATGGATACTTAGTACCAAATCAAAAAAACCGTCACTAAAACCAATTATTTATAGAAATCGGTTACGAAATTCACTATAGAAGATTCTTAAGAAGAGCTGCAATCACATAGAAAAATAATCCAAGAACTGGATGACCATTTACGGTTCTTGGCATCCAAACAGTCCAATTTAGTTATTCATATTAGTTTTACGGAATATTATAACTGAAATTACTGAAAAATTTGTTTACTACGAAGGAATTAATCAGTAACATGTTAAGGGCAACAGATATATGTTTTAAAATATTCCATTTATTTAACATAGAGTATCCACTGATGGCATCACAATTTTATAACTTTGTTCAAGAGTTATTTTATAATATGAAATCCACAAAATTACAAAATACGAAAGTTAACGTAATGCTAACTGAAATCTCAAACACCTAGTATAAAGTTTTTATTAAATTAACATTTTTGATTTTAAATTACAATTATATTTTATTTTAATAAGAACATTTAGTATTAGGCAATTCTATAGATTTTAATAACAAACACATGCATCAAAGAAATTTTATAAATTTAATGTAAGAAATAAATAAAATTTAAACTGCAATAATAAAACATTCGCATTGAAGCAATAACTTATTGAGTTTTCTTTGTTTTCCTGAAATACACACATTTATATATATATATATATATATATATATGTATATATATATATATATATATATATATATATATATATATATATATATATACATATATTATATATATATATATATATATATATATATATAATATATATATATATATATATATATATACATATATATATATATACATATATATATATATATATATATATATATATATATATATATATATATATATATATATATATATATATATATATATATATATATAAATATATATATATATATATATATATATATATATATATATATATATATATATATATATATATATATATCTTTTTCTATTAATTAGTTCATCAAATTAATAAAATTTATTCGTTGAATCAATGATTGCGTTTCATAAATATTAATAAAATTGATAAACTAATTCATTATCCTAATTAAATACTACATTAATATTTGATATAATTTTGATTAATTTCGTTGGTTCATCGAAAAAATTTATAGATCATACTAATTTGTTACAGAATGATAATTGGCATTGTTCTAACAATGAACTAGTTCGTTACATGGTTTGAGTTTTTTTAATAAATAATTTCGTTGAATCAATGAATTTTTTATTATTTAATAACTTGTATTATTAACCAATAATAATTAATTCATTGAATCAATGTACGCAGTTTAAGGATCCAAATTATTAATAAATACATTGTTTAAATGAATTTATTCATTGTATCTACGTATGTTTTTTTTTGCAGTGTATATTATTCAAGTAGGCATGGACAATTACTTTATAAAGTGCAGGCCACCCATCATTAGGGAACCAATAGGATTCTCTTAATTTGTTGAACACCCCTTTAAATAAATATGGCAGATGACCAGATAAGTTTCCCGGGCAGTTAAAATGGGTCAATTGTCATTTTGTTCAATATGCCAGTTAAATAATTTAATTTGAACTGGTACTGGGATGTGTTTTCTTGCATAAGTTTGAAAAGTTGCCAGCTGTGCATGTTGATTGCTCTTCAGCGTTGAGTCATCTGTGCAAATAATATTTTTATAGAATTGTGGATCTACTTCTATATTCACTAGCGTCTATTGGAAGAAAAACAATCTTGCGTTGTAGTCTCTCGGTAGCAGAGTTTGTACGCGTACGCTCGTAAGCGTTTATATATATATATATATATATATATATATATATATATATATATATATATATATATATATATATATATATATATAATTAAAAAAATTTTCCTCGCTTCTATATAACAAATATCTCCAATAAAGCGTTCAAATCACCAGGACAGTCGTTGGTTTCTATAATGCTATTGCTCGCAAGATTTTTAAATTAAGTTTTCTCACCTTCGTTTATCAGGAGTTAAAACGTACGGTTCGTTTTCCTATAATCCGAGACTTGTTCGAATACTGCGCCATCGTGGCTTTGCAGTAACTTATTGATACTCACTGCCTACAAGTTTATGATCGAGTGATATGATATCAATCCGTATAAGATCTAATGTCGTCTTTTAAATATTAGAACATGATAAATTTGACTTCAGGACGTCTTACGAGAGTTTTTCCATATGTAAGTGGATTTTTCTTATAAAGAAAGAATGTCTATATAGATACAATGAGATCGTGTGTGATCGCTTTTTCGCCGGCATGCTTCGATCCCATATCAGATCGTTTTAATTATTTTAGAGTGAATCTTTATATTTAGGTATAGCATACGCACATATGGCTATCAACTGATTTGGGATCCAAAGCATTATTTTTTACCTGTGGGTCATAATTAGTCTCGAAATTTTAATCATTATATTTTTTGAAGAACGACCAGATCCCAACTTGTTCAAAGCTAATATAGTGCCATCAATTGCACTTGTTTTTTTAGCAATTGAACGTTCCACGTACCAATCCTTAACTGCGTATCCGTTAATATGAAGTGCAGCACAAGATTACTACTTCGTTTAGCTTATCTCTATATGACAAGCAAATGACTCTGTGGTTGACACTGTGACACTGTATTGGAATTCTAATGATATCATGCAAAAAATACTTCACGATGTTCTGGTGAAAATTAAAAAAAGTTTACTGAATCACGAATTGGGTTCAAACTTCCGAGTGTTCAAATTTATCTGCGCAGCTTAAACGCTGATAAACAACCTCTTCGAATATGTGAAATATAAGAACAATGTGCATGGCGATGGTATTTCCACTATTTAAACTCTTAAAGATTTTTATCGAGCGACCCAAACGGAAGTGGTTATAATTCCACGCCACATCGCGATATAATGTTATTTATAAAAGGAAAACAAGCATTGGTTGAGTGTTTTGCTGAATTCGAGAAATTAACGAGCCTTTAAAATATTCCAAATGCTTGGAATATATGGTCACTAAGCTCAACCAAATATAGGAGTTTTAAGAATAGGTCTTAAAACTGCTGTATAAGGAAACCGCTGGGTAAGAAATACGGAGGAGAGGGTCATATTTGAACAGGTTGCAGCAATTATCCGAAATGATTGCCTTGTAGTGATAAGGCCATTAGAGGAAATAGATATTTTGCTGGTAGTTCAACGTGTCCAACATATCAGAGGGCTCTGCAAAGAAGCGGAGAATAAGAAGTTGACCCAATTAAATCTTGATCTCTGTAAATTGCGTAATACCTGCTACAGCAAACGGTACGTGATTTGAACTTGATTATTGTATGTGAACTTGACGAGGTTCTAAGATCTTGTGGCAAAGTAAAAAAAACAAGGTTTCCGAACCTGATCACATTCCCATTGTAGCTTGTAGCAATGTTGGTTTGTTAGCTTGTATAATACTTAGCTAGAAAAAGAATCATTCTCTATGCAGTGGAAAGTCCATTGACTGGTACTTCTGCCGAAAGGAATCAAGTCACTAGAAAATTCATTATCATACCGCCTAATCTGCTTTCAGGATACGGCTAGTAAAATCTTAGAGGGATTTGGTCCCCTTTCGAAAAACTGCTAGAGTCCATTAAAAACAATGAGATTTGTCTGAAATTCAATATGGATTTCATAAGGCGCGCTCTAATATAGACGCAATTAAGCTCATGGTAGATAGGGCGCGTTAGGCGATTACAGCTATCAGATGAAAGGGAGGTCCCAAACAATATTCTGCGGTGATCACATTGGATGTAGTAAGTAATAGAGGTACTCAAGTATTTAACAAGGCTGGTAGCTAATTACATTAGAAATATAATTTGCAAGTATGAGAGCAATGGAGGCACAAAAGACAAAACGGTTGACCCTACGCGCATGTATATGTACCGTTTATGTATATCTGGAGGGTAAGAGGCATTCATGGTTTGTTATTGTCTACGGGTTTGCATCTAGGCAGAACAGAAGACGGAAATATTTCTGCTCATCAGTAGGAAAAGGATGGAAAGCATAAAGGTTAAAGTGTGTGGACAACAGATTGTGTCTCAATTTTTCATTAGGTACCTGGAAGTGATAATCGACGCTAGACTATTCAAAGTTGATTTGGCCACTGTGTGTAAGAATTTTGGAACAGTAAAATAATCATGAATATTGCCGAACGTAAGAGGTCCTCCCTAGAGTCGCAGTTATGTTTAAAACTTAAGTTATAAAGTTTAAGTATGGTTTGATCAAGTAGAACGGTCTGCGATGAGACTGCGTGTCTTAAAACTACTATTAGAATGCGCATTAGATTTATTAGCTATAATTAGCGTCTTACTATGTACAGGGTGTCCGCCGGAAAAGTATACTAATTTGTTTTGCCGCCATTTTGGTAAACGTTAGTATTGACAGTTTATATTTGGCAGTCGTGAAGTAGACACGTGGCATATTTATTATCGAAAAATATTCGATAATCCAACGTGTTTTAATCGTTAAAACATTTTAATTACTGTGACAATGAGAAAGTTACGTGAAGTTTTTGGAAGAAACAACGTGCCAACAAAACGCACTATTTATCGTGCAGTGAATGATTTCGAAGAAAGAGGGTCTGTAAGTGATAAGCCCAAGCATGGGCCGCAACGTACTGCAAGATCGGCTGAAAACATTACTGCTGCTCAAGAAAGTGTTCAAAACAATCCATCAACCTCAATTCGACGCCGTGCTCAGGAGCTTGGTGTTCAAAGAACAAGTTTGGCCACAATTTTGTACAAAGATTTGCATTTGTTTACATTTAAGATTCAGTTGACATAAGAGCTTCTTCCACAAGACCATTTACGCCACCGTACATATGCCAATAGGATGTTACAGCTCGCCCATAACAACCCCGATTTTCATGGAAAAATGGAAAAATCATAATGAGTGACGATGCACTTTTTCATTTAAATGGAGATGTGAATAAACAGAATAGTCGGTTCTGGGCAATGGAAAACCCTCAAATTATTCATCAGTCACCTTTACATCCATTAAAAGTGACAGTCTGGTGTGCAATTTGGTCAGGAGGAATCATTGGACCTTACTTCTTTGAAAATCAAAACGGCGTAACGGTAACTGTGAATGGGGGCGATATCGTGATATGATTGAAAACTTTTTAACGCCACAACTGCATGCTTTGGGCTTGATTAACATGTGGTATCAACAAGACGGTGCCATATCGTATATAGGATTACAATGGAATTACTGCGAGACCTCTTTCACAACAAGTTATTTCAAAAAATGGTGATGTTGATTGGCCTCCATGGTTGCCTGATTTAACTGCTCCGGACTTCTTTTTGTGGGGATATCTAAAAAGCAAGGCTAATGCAAACAAACCAGAAACGCTTGAGCAACTCAAACAAAATATTCGGGATGAAATTAATGAAATACCGCGTGAAATGTATGAGAATGTAATGAAAAATGTGTTCAAAATGGCTCGCATTTGTGAGGCTAACAGAGGCGGACATTTATCTGATATTGTATTCCATACATAATTGCCGACATTAAATAAAACATTTATCAATATAAGATCCATTCTCTTTCATTTAATCAAAAATTATAAACAAACAAAGTAGTATACCTTCCCGGCGGACACCCTGTATTTCCGATCTAGGGATGGGATCCAGAACCAACTGTTATTTTCATTCTTATTTATACAAGTTCAAGCACGATAATTTTCCATACTGCATTGAGTACGAAGGTAATCATGAGAGTTCAGGGCGCGTATTTTTTTGAATGTCCGCACTTTGGCAACAAAATATCTGACCTATTTAGCGAAATATCTGACCTTTTATTAACTGTATGCTATAGTCCAAGAGAACGTGGAGAACGGTATGTAGTATGACTGCACTTAGAAATATTAGGCAGGAATACTTATAATTAAAAATGGTTGAAGCTTGAGCTGAACCGGCTTTGTAAAGTAATACTTATCGGTGGAACCAAATGAAAAAGGAAATGTGGGGCAAAGTTTAGCCGTAAAAAAACGACACTTTTGCAAGATTATGGAAGCCTCTTGTAAGGGCTTTATAGATTTTCACTTCTAAAACATAGAGTTTAGTTCCAATTGCAGTTCATGTCCCTAGAATCAAAATAAATAACGAAACAAATAGCAAAAGAGAACAACAAAAGAGAAAAGCAAACGCCAGAGCTACACCAAATACTGAAGTATACATATGACTTGCTGAACTTTCCAAAATGGTTTTTTCACGAGCTCTACATTTTCCAGCCGCAAATATAAATGAAGAGTTTCCAAAACTGGGGGTTGGTGTACAAAATTCAGACATCCTCGTCTGTACACCAGTATGTCGACAAATATACCTCTATGTTCTAAACCCAAGACAGTGTACGATGCAACAGAGAAACACCATTGTTTTAATGGAGCACTTATGCTGCCTGCTGTTTTTTTACCGGATATGATACTACCACTTAACTTATTATGCCAGTCAATAATAATTTTGCAGAAAGTTATTAGTACCGATGTACAAATGAACATGCAAAGAAGTGTATCAAAGCAGGGTTTGCAGCCAGTGAAGAACATTTGATTTGTAAATTTTACAAAAATCGAACAATGCACTGTAAGCATGGCTACGGGAAATGAATAGAACCATTAGATTGGATATGGAATTCGATCATAAAAATTAGTTTTTTGCTACAGTCTGTAGAATTCCCAAGATCAACGGCAAACAAATAAGAACAAAATAGAAGGATAATGACTAGATACTCCACAAAACATAAGATAATCAAAATTCATGTACTGATCAATTTGTGACTGATTACTTTATTGACTGTACGCCAGGTGACATATTATTACATATCAGTCAATAAAATGTCAAAAAAGAAATTTACAGCAACCATAAAAATGCATAAACCAATCGTGGTTAACTACGCATTCCACTCACATAACATTTAAATTGTATACGATTTACAATCTATAGATTGACTCTCGCCCGAGATCACGTAGTCTAAAACACAACAAAAAATTGATCACCGTCATCACGGCGCTATAAGCACGAGATCAATAAAATTATCGAATAAATTTTTCTTCACCATTCATTAAAATCCTTTACCCAAATTAATTGTCATCTATTTTTACCGAGCACCGCGTGCACAATCACTTAGCTGTATCGTTGCCATTTTTTTTTTCATTTATTTTTTATCATCTGTGTGTGGTTTGATCGAACGAGTTAAAAGATTGTGTTGACATATTGAATGTTGAAGAAGATTTTTCTCGCAGTCGAGACAAATTTTCAATTATGTACATTATTTTGGTATTTTTGTCATGCTTCCAAAAAAAAAAAAAAAAACGATAAAAAAATGAAATTAATTTGGAGCTAACCCATCCATTCGATCGTTTAACGTGTACGATCGTTGATCGTATAGGAAAATCTATAGAAATGCACATGGTTCAAACAAGTGTTAAAAATTTCTAAATTCTATTTAATGATTTGTTTATGTTTTAAGACAAAAAATATTTTTAATGTATGTTTATTTTTATGATTATCTGATCGTCATTTACATTTATTCATGATCATCAAACCATTAACATCAACAAAACAACAGAAAACATTTTCATCTCGATATACAAGTCTTATATGACATATTTTATGTGAGATGAATTTGTATTTTTAAGAAATTATAATTTTCAAAAAATTATGACATTTCTATTTAAAAAAAAAACAGTAATTTAAATAAAACAAAAGAATAAATTTGTAACATATGTCAACATGCCGATACGAAATGTAAACTAAGTGATAATGAGTAATTTAGTGCGGGACATTAAATTTTGTTGGTGTTATTGGAATGTCTCGCGTGTATATACAAGTATATGTATCTGTGTGCCTGTGTGATCTAGAAACGTCTCAATTACAATTTAATTACACTTAAGCATGTAATCTCCGGAGATTGACCGGTTGTGATGATAGTTTTTTCATAATGTTTTTGTTTGGGATGGGATAAACATTTTTATATTTTATTAAGATTCATTAAGAATTTCTTTGAATTTTACACAATAACGGTAAATAAACAAAATTTGTGTGTAAACAAATCAAGGTTTTGGTTGTTTATATATGAGACATAGTTTAATTAATGATGCAAAATATTTATATGGTTTATAAACAAAAATGTTGTCTTTCTGGGTATTTGACAAGTTGAAACGGGAAAAAGATCCAATGCATTCCAATTATCGATAGGATGTATAATATACTATGTCTAGGAGGAACTGGAAGAATGTTTGGTAGCTAAACCGATTTCGGTGGGATTTTTTAATTTCATTGACATTTTTCTGAGTGAAAAGCTTCAAAACCGTAAGAAGTATTCCTTTTAGTTATTTTATGGGTTATTTTAAACTACTATGGGTGTACACAAAACCCTCTGTAATAAAAGCCGAATTCATCCAGAACGTTTAGGCTGTATAAATTCTAGATTTGTTAAAATTTAAGTGAGAATGAAAACAGAGAACAAGAGTTGCTCGCACAATTTGGAAAAATCGAAGCAGAAATGATTGCATTGAATCCTACAGAAGCTAGGCGAGGACGAAGAATTGCATTTTGCTGCAGTAGCCAAAATTAACGAATTTGTACGGGTAAGAGGTATACATGATACAAGCAGAAAATACTATGAATGAAACTAGCGGAGCTGCCACGTCGCCTGTAAAACTTGCAAAATTGCAAATACGAGTACCACATTTCGACGGAGACTACACTGAGTTTTTCGATATTTTTACGTCGAGCATTCATGATAATGAAACCATCCCAACTGTGCAAAAATATCAATACACGGTTGGTTTGCAAAGGAGAAGCGTACTCCTCCATCAGACATTTTAAAGTTACTGAAGCGATTTATTGCGAGGCGCTGCAAAAACTAACACAACGTCGCTAGCGACATACCGTCAATATGTTCATCCGGAAATTCATTAGAAAACTTCTTTATACTTCCGACGAGGTGACACGTGATCTAAAAGCGTTACACGAGCAGGTACAGTCCAGGGACCCTTAGAAAGTAAACCTTTTAGTGCAAAAACTAGACGACACAAGAAGTAAATGAGCGCGAAAAATAACGGGCGAAGGGTACCCGATGGTATAAAGGCTGTTCGAATTTCCTGAAACGCAAATTGATGCCCCGGAAACTTTGAAATATGATCAAGTACAACCGGTGAAACCAGCCGCACAAATTTAACTATATTACATGTTACGAAAAACGTATATCCACTGTTACAGCAGTCTGTAAACCAGGCTCCACCAATAAAGAAACATTCACGCATTGTACACTGTATAATAACCAAGTCAAGGTGAAAAAGCCGGAAAACATAACAATATTACCAACAGTAGTAATATAAGCAAACGACAGTAATGGTAGTCGCAGACCCTGTCGAGCTTTGATAGATATGGTTTCCCAGGCTTCTTTTGCGACTGAAGATTATGAAGCTTTAGTGCAGAAATTGAGCATAGCGCGTACTAATGGATGAACATTTACCACTGAAATTGCGCTAACAGGTGCAGCTAAATCACGTGGAGTCCGACAACTCAGCTGTATTGTTAATGTAAATCAGTTAACGGCATTAGCAGGAATTGAACTAGCGGACACAAATTTCCATACACCAGCAGCACTGATATTGTTTTGGATCTGTTCGAAGATGGCATTAAGAAGATTGGAGTCAGTAATCTCATGGATCAAAACACGAAACTAAGGTGAATAGTAGGCGACTTATATCAAGGTTCAAGTTCAGATCCAATCAAGTCATTCACCACACTAATTAATATAGACGAAACACTTCGAAAGTTTTGGGAAATTAAAACGTCCCAGAAAATAAACCGAGATATACGGAAGAGGAACAATTATTCGAGCAATTCTTCCAGTTGACAACATCCAGAAATAGCGACGGTAGATTTATCACCAGACTTTCATTTAAAGAAAACCTGAAAGAAACAAAGCTGACTTCGAATTCCAATAATAGGTCGAAACCTTATGAAAAAGGTCGACAAAAATGTATCAACAAGTGCTCATTCACAAAGAAAACACGAAGCATTAATTGCACTTAGATAAGTTTGCAGAGGCTGCTCGTGCAATTGAAGGTAACATTTTTGTTGACGACTCTTAAACCACGTCTCCATGCAAGAGCATATTCATCATAGTAACATTGGCAGTATCTAAGCCACTGTCGGAGCATGAACAATCTATTAAATTATTGAGGATAGCGTGGCAATCCACGACCGATCGATTAACTTTTCATACCGAAATAAAACCTCTGAAGAGCCATACTAAAAGGATTCTCCTTTCTGAAGCAAGTCGAATTTTCGACCCAATGGATCTTCTATACTAGTTCGGTTAAAATCCTGTTTCAAAGGCTTTGGTTGCTAAAACGGATTGGGATGACCAATTACCACTCGATATAAAACTAAATTGGATTGAGCTAAGAGATAAATGAACGGTTCATAAAAAATTGAGCTTCCGCGATGGATATCCACCAAAGTTTATTGGTAATAAGTGGCAGGGACGTTGCAAGACAAGTATTCCAACAATGAGTCAAATGCTCGAGACTGCTCCCAAGAATGACTCAACAAATAAGGAGAACAATACGCCGAGACCGCGTGAAACCAGACTTTCCATTTACCGGAGTTGGAATAAATGTCTGCGTCCCATTCAAGATACACGCGATTCGAAGACGAGGAACAATTCCCTGCAAGGCATATTTATGCATATTCATCTGCTTCTGCACACACGCCATATACACAAAAGTCTACCGAGCAATTGGCGCAGTGATTTAAGCTGCGGTGTTTGAGAAGGGAGGTGCTGGGTTCGAATCCCAAGGGGGGCGGGTTGCAAAACGGATTTTTCATCACCAGATTACGATCGGTGATGACGAAGAACACAATTATGACGCCTTGTTAGAGCGCAGAATCCATGGGCCGAACCATCGTCCATGTCAGTACAGATTGACTGGAGCAATGCAATGTTCAGATGGATTTAAAATCGAACCTGTATTTGTGCAACCTCAATTTGGCTGGTGATGGCGTACGGTAGAACGTTAAAAATTAATCACGAAAGAGTTAGGAGAGCTTCGGCCACAGAAAAGATTTCAGGGTTCAAAAAACATTTACCGACACTTATCGGTTCGTAAATCGCTGTAGAATATGCAATACGATTGGTGAACACGATTGATGAACACTCTTGTTTCATTGAACTGTGATAACGGCAATTAAGTCACTTGTTGAACGGCATCAGTTAAAACCATACTGACGATCGAAAACTATAGGTGTGGTTGTGTTCCAAATATTTCATCATCTTGAAATTGATTATGGCCTCAAGTACCTTGGAACGCCCCTAGATGTTAGTGATTGAACGATAATTCCAAAAGGTCCGTTTTGCCGCGCTTTTTGGCCAGAAGACAAAAATCGGTAGAACAAATATAAAAGAGGCTGTGACAAAGCTTTACAACAATTTATGAGAACGATTTGAGGAATATTATCCAGATCGGCTGACTTGTCTGTGTTATAGATCTGAACCTAATGTGTCACATCGTCGAGCTGGCTAGAGTGATAATATAAGGTGTCACGTCATCTAAATTATAGAGTTTGCAATAAATTTTAGGGCGAGGAAATTAACATTTTTTGGGAAGTAGAAGTTTTACTACACCGAAATCAATGCATTATCAGTATTAACGAGAGCAAGAGTTCCATTTGAACTGCCTGCAAATTCGTCGTGAATTACTATAGGTTTAATCTGAGCTATTAATGTTTGTTATTTATCCACCGCTACTGTAGTTTCTCCAGTGATAGACGCAAAAATAATTTCCACGATTGGCCGGTTTGGCTACCGTTAATAATCCAGTATGCTGGCTACCTTTGACTTCACTGCTTCTATGTGACAGCTTTATACTCTCTGGCCTCATAAAGCATACTTATGTAGATATTATTCAGCATCATTGTCTGGTGTGTGCAGCCATCGTGGTATCTAAACTGTTTCCTACTGCTTAAGATCCTCATAAATTGTTTGCCATTTTTGTTTTATCGATGTTGAAAGGTCGTCATACGAATCTATTGAACTAATATTTTTATTTTGATAATGACTATAGGACTAACAATCCAAGTAGATCGAAGATCTGACTGCATTCTGACAACAATCTTCTTTATGAATAAACTGGAACGCCAATATTAACACAATATCTGAAATTATCTTTCTTTCGGTCCCATTGTAGACCCAGTTTTTTATTATTATTGTTTCGTTGCTAATTAGTAGAACAACTTGACCCCCTGCCGAGATGCACTTATAAGTCCATCTTTAAAACATTAGCAGGAACAAAGAATTGGTGTTGATTTTGAACAGTTTTTTCTTTTCAAAACCTGGTGGCTAAATATGGAGCAGTTCAAGTTCCATAAGTCAGAGTAGTCAATTGGTAATATTTCATCGAAGATGCCATCGACCAACATGCGAAAGAAATCGGCAATCCCAAAATAGACTCTAACTACGCATAACACATGACTGACAATAACCACAAATACACAGGCATTAGCAAAAATCTGAAAGTGTTGCATAAATGTAAAAAAGGTAGCATGATGACAACACTGGAAGATTACAAAATTTACAAAAACAGACATAAGAAGAACATAATAAACATACAGGTACACCCTTACTTTTTTTTATTAACCACCACCGAACATAAAGGAAATTATCAATGAATTGAAAACCCTCATCATGATCATGAAATTTTCAATATCAACGCAGGAAGATTCTAACATAAATAAACTAACAAACCATATTCAATTCAATAAACTCCTCTTCATCAATAATCCCTAATTCAAATAATTTCACAACTAGACATCCTTTTTGTAGTGTAGTTAAAGATTTGATTTCACAGCGCAATAGGCTTAGTCGGCCACTTAGACAGCCTATTAATCAACTTACCAAATTAATCAAAGCTAAACTAGTAGAAAATTCTAACATTGCATGGGATAAAAAACTTAGAGATATAAAACCTAATCACACCTCGGTTTGGAAGTTAGTTAGAATCTTAAAAAACCGAGGTAATAAAATGCCACCACTTAAATCGAATGTTTAAGTAGCATATACAAATTCCGATAAAGCCAACCTTCTTGCGAAACAATTTCATCTCGCACACCAAATCTCTCTCCATCCAACAGATCCCAAAATCGTGTTACAAGCTCCAAAATCAGTCCAAGAAATAGAATCATCTTCAATTAAACTTACGTCTGGTGATGTTATTCATTCACCAGAACTGAGACAAATTCTCAAAAAAATCCGTTCCAATAAGACCTCTGACCATGATAATTTGTCATCTTTATAATTATTCTATATGCATGTATTCGTCTTTCTTATTTTCCTTTAGTTTGGAAACAAGCCAATGTTATCTCAATTCACACAACAAATTAGCCATCTTCAAATGTGTCCAGCTACCGGTCAATCAGCCTCCTTCCTGTTCTACGAAAAATCCATGAACGCACCATTCTCACTAGAACACTTTCCCGGTTTCCGATCGGGTTATTCTGTTTAGCACCAACTCTTTCGACTTGCCTTAATATCCAATATGAATAATTCTACTGGATTCAGTCTGACACGATGGACTCCTTTGCAAACTCCATCGGATGAACTTTCCAATCTTCATACTTAAAATAATCCAATCATTCCTTCATAAGCGCTCTTTCCATCTTCGTATACATAGAGAATCTTTAGGAACACTCGATATCTCATCGGGTGTTCCGCAGGGCTCAATTCCCAGTCCTATTTTCTTCAATCTTTTCACCGACAACCTACCCACAGCAATATCTTGCAAATTGGCTGTTTATATGGACGATATAGCAGCATTTTCTTCAATCACCAAAGGTGGATTTCATTTATTATCCAAAATATTGGTAGCGGAACTCCTTGAAATTCTACAGTTTTATAAATTATGGAAAATCAAGGTTAGCACTACTAAACCCAAACTGTCATATTCACTAACTCCAAAACCGTCAAGTCAAGAGCGGCAACGAGTGTGTTGGTCGTTGATAACTCAGCCATTCAATGGCAGAGCAACGACAAATACCTTGATTGTACTTTGGATTCTCGTCTGACATTCTAATTGCATATAGATTCTAAAATTAGCATAGCTAGCAAAGCCTTATACGCCATTTATGCACTTTTTCATTCGCAATCAAAACTTAACCAAACTAACAAGTTTTTACTTTACAAAGATGCCATTAGACCTATACTAACATATGCATGCGCGCTTTGGGCTAACGCAGCTCAAACCCACATTAACAAAATGCAAGTAGTACAAAATAAATGTGTCAGATTAGCTCTATCATTACCAAAATCCACTCCTACCCATGAACTCTATGAATTAGCAAATATTCCTATCATATCCCAATTTATTACTAAACTCACATCAAAATTCTACACATCCAGTTCCCAATATGACAACCCTTTAGTATCTCAAAATAATTTTAACGCGATATCTAAACTTTCAACATTTACGTTTAACTGGCTCGTAAAGCATTTCGTTGATGATAATTCTGGCGATTTCATTTCTCCATCTAATATCCATCTAAAAATGGCTTCGATGGCTATGACATTATCCTGATATATGATGCTTCCATCGAATAAATGGACTTTAAAAATTTCCTAAGTCCTTCTTCTGAAAAAGGACGTTCATTAAATTACCTTCTCAAATTTATGTGGTTGATACGTACATCAATAATCTCATTTTCTTATAATAGAGTCATAAATTAGCTGGATTGTCACATAAAAAGTAAGATCCACCTTTAAATGACCTCTAAATTTTATTCAAGGTTCAAGGATTAAATCGCATTCATTCGGGATATATTCAAACGTCCCAACACATGTCCCACACTTTCGTTCATAGTTAATTACACAAACACACCAAAAAGAACAACAATCGTATATATTATATAAGTATATATAGATTTTCCATTTTCCCGATGTTTATTATCGCCAATGCGGAATGAACATAGAGACGCAAGACAATAAGACGAAATTAAAATTAAGAATCAAGGGTCGAATATAATGAAAACACTCAATAAATCATTTTTACTGACTCGTAAAGAAAATGTTTGATATTTTTTTTTTTTTTTTTTGGTATATGCTGAGGATGCTGGATAAAATGAAAATTCTTTTGGAAAATAATTACATTGTCCATCAAACTATTATAATATATATCTCGTATATAATAGATTACAAGAGAAATAAAAACAAAACAACAAAAAAGGAAAATAGAAAATTGACAAAATAAGTTTATGAGTTGGAGGGTGAAAAAATCGTAATTTGATGAGGGTGAAGAATCGAACATGTTTTATTGTGATAAACATTGTTTGACAATTTTCTGTGATGGTTTAAGAGTTAAAGGTTAAATGAACATTTTTTCAAAAAATTAAAAGTTCCTGGAAGGTGAGAGATTTTTGCAATATTTGATTGTGATTGCAACCTTGTCAAGTATTCGTTATGCCAACGTGGCCAATATCTGACATATACCCACACACGTTAAAACAAGTGTTTGGGCAGATTTCAAGACAAATATCACAAAACTATTACTCTAGGATTTACAAGCTATGATCATAATGCCGGAAAAAATTAAAATTATAACACTTTAACTTTATAAATATCATCAATCAAAATTTGACTGTGTATGATGCGTAAAAAACAACATTTTCACACTATACTTGTCGTATGACACATGAAGAAAATTGACGATTACAAAATAATGAACGAGCCAACAGGTTTTCACCAAAAAAAAAATACTTGTTCTGCGTGATACAATTTTTATACGATATAATGCAAGGACAAATGAAAAATGAAATTTTCCTCATCCATCAATTTAGAAATTCCCTCGCCCAAAACAAAATATTAACCCTAAGAACACAACAAAAAAAACTGTTGATATTTACCGTATGATACATAAAATTCTTAGGCGTATATAGGTGAGTGTTTGTATGTGTGTTCTAAGAAGTTTTAAGATACATATAAATCTTATCGCATATATTGTATAAAAATTGTAATGGAATTCGAAAAATCTTAATGTAACAAAATGTACAGCACAAAAATTTTCCTGCTCGTAAATTACGAAAATTTATTAGCAATTATAACCATTAATTAGATAAATGTCGCAATGATTCTTGCATCTTTTTGGTTTTCGTTTTCTATTTAATTCTAACATTTTTTGTTGTTGGTTTTGGTTGTTGTACTTTGTATATATTTGCTCACCTCATCTCGTGCATGGCAAATAATCTAAATTCCAATGTTTTGTCTTCTTTCGACGACCCGCATACACGTATTTTTGAAGATGACGGAAATAAGAAGTGGATCTGATAATGAAATGAGGTTAATTAGGTTTTCCCATTTCTTTTTTTTTTCGTACATATAAAGGTATTTACCTATAGGTAGGCATAGTTTAAACCATAATAGTGATAAAGGACATTTAATTAAATATAAATTAGTTATAGGCCAATAAAACACATCCGTAATGAAAATTGACGCATTTTTGTAAGATTGATGCACATTTGATTGATTGATTGATTAGAGCGTACGGACAAAGACTAACCAGAAACTCCCGGAATGCCGGGCATCACCGTACACCCGTGTGAAAAATAACAAAACTGAAGGAGTAAATGGAATTTGTTAGTTATGACAGACTCGACCCGTAAGGAAAGGAAAGGCATATTAGTAATGACAGTTAAGAAATAAGTTAACGATTTAAATTAAATTTGGACCAGTTAATCTACTCAAAAAACCTATTCTCAGAGGGATCATTGAGCCCAATCAGACCACTAGTACCGATTCTAATATTTTTG
Organism: Tipula confusa; assembly: GCA_963556175.1. Lineage (NCBI taxonomy): Eukaryota > Metazoa > Arthropoda > Insecta > Diptera > Tipulidae > Tipula > Tipula confusa. The sequence goes on along the minus strand of OY744476.1, from coordinate 176,210,412 downwards.
GCTTTGAAACAGCGAAAATTTAAGCAAAAACTGAAGACAAATTGGCGTCAGCAGCTAAGAAATAATTGGACGATTTAAATCAAATTTGGACCAGTTAATCTACTCAAGAAAACCTATTCTCAGAGGTATCATTGAGCCCAATCAGACCACTAGTACCGATTTTAATATTTTTGATTTTGAAACAGCGCGAATTTAAGCAAAAACTGAAAACACATTGGCCTTAGCAGCTAAGAAATAATTGGACGATTTAAATCAAATTTGGACCAGTTAATCTACTCAAGAAAACCTATTCTCAGAGGTATCATTGAGCCCAATTAGACTAGTAGTACCGATTTTAATTTTTTTGATTATGAAACAGCGCGAATTTAAGCAAAAACTGAAAACACATTGGCCTTAGCAGCTAAGAAATAATTGGACGATTTAAATCAAATTTGGACCAGTTAATCTACTCAAGAAAACCTATTCTCAGAGGTATCATTGAGCCCAATCAGACCACTAGTACCGATTTTAATTTTTTTGATTATGAAACAGCGCGAATTTAAGCAAAAACTGAAAACACATTGGCCTTAGCAGCTAAGAAATAATTGGACGATTTAAATCAAATTTGGACCAGTTAATCAACTCAATAAAACCTATTCTCAGAGGTATCATTGAGCCCAATCAGACCACTAGTACCGATTTTAATTTTTTTGATTATGAAACAGCGCGAATTTAAGCAAAAACTGAAAACACATTGGTCTTAGCAGCTAAGAAATAATTGGACGATTTAAATCAAATTTGGACCAGTTAATCTACTCAAAAAAACCTATTCTCAGAGGTATGATTGAGCCCAATCAGACTACTAGTACCGATTTTAATTTTTTTGATTATGAAACAGCGCGAATTTAAGCAAAAACTGAAAACACATTGGTCTTAGCAGCTAAGAAATAATTGGACGATTTAAATCAAATTTGGACCAGTTAATCTACTCAAGAAAACCTATTCTCAGAGGTATCATTGAGCCCAATCAGACCACTAGTACCGATTTTAATTTTTTTGATTATGAAACAGCGCGAATTTAAGCAAAAACTGAAAACACATTGGCCTTAGCAGCTAAGAAATAATTGGACGATTTAAATCAAATTTGGACCAGTTAATCTACTCAAGAAAACCTATTCTCAGAGGTATCATTGAGCCCAATCAGACCACTAGTACCGATTTTAATTTTTTTGATTATGAAACAGCGCGAATTTAAGCAAAAACTGAAAACACATTGGCCTTAGCAGCTAAGAAATAATTGGACGATTTAAATCAAATTTGGACCAGTTAATCTACTCAAAAAAACCTATCCTCAGAGGTATCATTGAGCCCAATCAGACCACTAGTACCGATTTTAATTTTTTTGATTATGAAACAGCGCGAATTTAAGCAAAAACTGAAAACACATTGGCCTCAGCAGCTAAGAAATAATTGGACGATTTAAATCAAATTTGGACCAGTTAATCTACTCAAGAAAACCTATTCTCAGAGGTATCATTGAGCCCAATCAGACCACTAGTACCGATTTTAATTTTTTTGATTATGAAACAGCGCGAATTTAAGCAAAAACTGAAAACACATTGGCCTTAGCAGCTAAGAAATAATTGGACGATTTAAATCAAATTTGGACCAGTTAATCTACTCAAAAAAACCTATCCTCAGAGCTATCATTGAGCCCAATCAGACCACTAGTACCGATTTTAATTTTTTTGATTATGAAACAGCGCGAATTTAAGCAAAAACTGAAAACACATTGGCCTCAGCAGCTAAGAAATAATTGGACGATTTAAATCAAATTTGGACCAGTTAATCTACTCAAGAAAACCTATTCTCAGAGGTATCATTGAGCCCAATCAGACCACTAGTACCGATTTTAATTTTTTTGATTATGAAACAGCGCGAATTTAAGCAAAAACTGAAAACACATTGGCCTTAGCAGCTAAGAAATAATTGGACGATTTAAATCAAATTTGGACCAGTTAATCTACTCAAGAAAACCTATCCTCAGAGGTATCATTGAGCCCAATCAGACCACTAGTACCGATTTTAATTTTTTTGATTATGAAACAGCGCGAATTTAAGCAAAAACTGAAAACACATTGGTCTTAGCAGCTAAGAAATAATTGGACGATTTAAATCAAATTTGGACCAGTTAATCAACTCAAGAAAACCTATTCTCAGAGGTATCATTGAGCCCAATCAGACCACTAGTACCGATTTTAATTTTTTTGATTATGAAACAGCGCGAATTTAAGCAAAAACTGAAAACACATTGGCCTTAGCAGCTAAGAAATAATTGGACGATTTAAATCAAATTTGGACCAGTTAATCTACTCAAAAAAACCTAGTCTCAGAGGTATGATTGAGCCCAATCAGACTACTAGTACCGATTTTAATTTTTTTGATTATGAAACAGCGCGAATTTAAGCAAAAACTGAAAACACATTGGCCTTAGCAGCTAAGAAATAATTGGACGATTTAAATCAAATTTGGACCAGTTAATCTACTCAAGAAAACCTATCCTCAGAGGTATCATTGAGCCCAATCAGACCACTAGTACCGATTTTAATTTTTTTGATTATGAAACAGCGCGAATTTAAGCAAAAACTGAAAACACATTGGCCTTAGCAGCTAAGAAATAATTGGACGATTTAAATCAAATTTGGACCAGTTAATCTACTCAAGAAAACCTATTCTCAGAGGTATCATTGAGCCCAATCAGACCACTAGTACCGATTTTAATTTTTTTGATTATGAAACAGCGCGAATTTAAGCAAAAACTGAAAACACATTGGCCTTAGCAGCTAAGAAATAATTGGACGATTTAAATCAAATTTGGACCAGTTAATCTACTCAAGAAAACCTATTCTCAGAGGTATCATTGAGCCCAATCAGACCACTAGTACCGATTTTAATTTTTTTGATTATGAAACAGCGCGAATTTGAGCAAAAACTGAAAACACATTGGCCTCAGCAGCTTAGAAATAATTGGACGATTTAAATCAAATTTGGACCAGTTAATCTACTCAAGAAAACCTATTCTCAGAGGTATCATTGAGCCCAATCAGACCACTAGTACCGATTTTAATTTTTTTGATTATGAAACAGCGCGAATTTAAGCAAAAACTGAAAACACATTGGCCTCAGCAGCTAAGAAATAATTGGACGATTTAAATCAAATTTGGACCAGTTAATCTACTCAAGAAAACCTATTCTCAGAGGTATCGTTGAGCCCAATCAGACCACTAGTACCGATTTTAATTTTTTTGATTATAAAACAGCGTGAATTTAAGCAAAAACTGAAAACACATTGGCCTTAGCAGCTAAGAAATAATTGGACGATTTAAATCAAATTTGGACCAGTTAATCTACTCAAAAAAACCTAGTCTCAGAGGTATCATTGAGCCCAATCAGACCACTAGTACCGATTTTAATTTTTTTGATTATGAAACAGCGCGAATTTAAGCAAAAACTGAAAACACATTGGCCTTAGCAGCTAAGAAATAATTGGACGATTTAAATCAAATTTGGACCAGTTAATCTACTCAAAAAAACCTATCCTCAGAGGTATCATTGAGCCCAATCAGACCACTAGTACCGATTTTAATTTTTTTGATTATGAAACAGCGCGAATTTGAGCAAAAACTGAAAACACATTGGCCTCAGCAGCTTAGAAATAATTGGACGATTTAAATCAAATTTGGACCAGTTAATCTACTCAAGAAAACCTATTCTCAGAGGTATCATTGAGCCCAATCAGACCACTAGTACCGATTTTAATTTTTTTGATTATGAAACAGCGCGAATTTAAGCAAAAACTGAAAACACATTGGTCTTAGCAGCTAAGAAATAATTGGACGATTTAAATCAAATTTGGACCAGTTAATCTACTCAAGAAAACCTATTCTCAGAGGTATCATTGAGCCCAATCAGACCACTAGTACCGATTTTAATTTTTTTGATTATGAAACAGCGCGAATTTAAGCAAAAACTGAAAACACATTGGCCTTAGCAGCTAAGAAATAATTGGACGATTTAAATCAAATTTGGACCAGTTAATCTACTCAAAAAAACCTATCCTCAGAGGTATCATTGAGCCCAATCAGACCACTAGTACCGATTTTAATTTTTTTGATTATGAAACAGCGCGAATTTAAGCAAAAACTGAAAACACATTGGTCTTAGCAGCTAAGAAATAATTGGACGATTTAAATCAAATTTGGACCAGTTAATCTACTCAAGAAAACCTATTCTCAGAGGTATCATTGAGCCCAATCAGACCACTAGTACCGATTTTAATTTTTTTGATTATGAAACAGCGCGAATTTAAGCAAAAACTGAAAACACATTGGCCTTAGCAGCTAAGAAATAATTGGACGATTTAAATCAAATTTGGACCAGTTAATCTACTCAAGAAAACCTATTCTCAGAGGTATCATTGAGCCCAATCAGACCACTAGTACCGATTTTAATTTTTTTGATTATGAAACAGCGCGAATTTAAGCAAAAACTGAAAACACATTGGCCTTAGCAGCTAAGAAATAATTGGACGATTTAAATCAAATTTGGACCAGTTAATCTACTCAAAAAAACCTATCCTCAGAGGTATCATTGAGCCCAATCAGACCACTAGTACCTATTTTAATTTTTTTGATTATGAAACAGCGCGAATTTAAGCAAAAACTGAAAACACATTGGCCTCAGCAGCTAAGAAATAATTGGACGATTTAAATCAAATTTGGACCAGTTAATCTACTCAAGAAAACCTATTCTCAGAGGTATCATTGAGCCCAATCAGACCACTAGTACCGATTTTAATTTTTTTGATTATGAAACAGCGCGAATTTAAGCAAAAACTGAAAACACATTGGTCTTAGCAGCTAAGAAATAATTGGACGATTTAAATCAAATTTGGACCAGTTAATCAACTCAAGAAAACCTATTCTCAGAGGTATCATTGAGCCCAATCAGACCACTAGTACCGATTTTAATTTTTTTGATTATGAAACAGCGCGAATTTAAGCAAAAACTGAAAACACATTGGCCTTAGCAGCTAAGAAATAATTGGACGATTTAAATCAAATTTGGACCAGTTAATCTACTCAAGAAAACCTATCCTCAGAGGTATCATTGAGCCCAATCAGACCACTAGTACCGATTTTAATTTTTTTGATTATGAAACAGCGCGAATTTAAGCAAAAACTGAAAACACATTGGCCTTAGCAGCTAAGAAATAATTGGACGATTTAAATCAAATTTGGACCAGTTAATCTACTCAAAAAAACCTATCCTCAGAGGTATCATTGAGCCCAATCAGACCACTAGTACCGATTTTAATTTTTTTGATTATGAAACAGCGCGAATTTAAGCAAAAACTGAAAACACATTGGCCTTAGCAGCTAAGAAATAATTGGACGATTTAAATCAAATTTGGACCAGTTAATCTACTCAAGAAAACCTATTCTCAGAGGTATCATTGAGCCCAATCAGACCACTAGTACCGATTTTAATTTTTTTGATTATGAAACAGCGCGAATTTGAGCAAAAACTGAAAACACATTGGCCTCAGCAGCTTAGAAATAATTGGACGATTTAAATCAAATTTGGACCAGTTAATCTACTCAAGAAAACCTATTCTCAGAGGTATCATTGAGCCCAATCAGACCACTAGTACCGATTTTAATTTTTTTGATTATGAAACAGCGCGAATTTAAGCAAAAACTGAAAACACATTGGCCTCAGCAGCTAAGAAATAATTGGACGATTTAAATCAAATTTGGACCAGTTAATCTACTCAAGAAAACCTATTCTCAGAGGTATCATTGAGCCCAATCAGACCACTAGTACCGATTTTAATTTTTTTGATTATAAAACAGCGTGAATTTAAGCAAAAACTGAAAACACATTGGCCTTAGCAGCTAAGAAATAATTGGACGATTTAAATCAAATTTGGACCAGTTAATCTACTCAAAAAAACCTAGTCTCAGAGGTATCATTGAGCCCAATCAGACCACTAGTACCGATTTTAATTTTTTTGATTATGAAACAGCGCGAATTTAAGCAAAAACTGAAAACACATTGGCCTTAGCAGCTAAGAAATAATTGGACGATTTAAATCAAATTTGGACCAGTTAATCTACTCAAAAAAACCTATCCTCAGAGGTATCATTGAGCCCAATCAGACCACTAGTACCGATTTTAATTTTTTTGATTATGAAACAGCGCGAATTTGAGCAAAAACTGAAAACACATTGGCCTCAGCAGCTTAGAAATAATTGGACGATTTAAATCAAATTTGGACCAGTTAATCTACTCAAGAAAACCTATTCTCAGAGGTATCATTGAGCCCAATCAGACCACTAGTACCGATTTTAATTTTTTTGATTATGAAACAGCGCGAATTTAAGCAAAAACTGAAAACACATTGGTCTTAGCAGCTAAGAAATAATTGGACGATTTAAATCAAATTTGGACCAGTTAATCTACTCAAGAAAACCTATCCTCAGAGGTATCATTGAGCCCAATCAGACCACTAGTACCGATTTTAATTTTTTTGATTATGAAACAGCGCGAATTTAAGCAAAAACTGAAAACACATTGGCCTCAGCAGCTAAGAAATAATTGGACGATTTAAATCAAATTTGGACCAGTTAATCTACTCAAGAAAACCTATTCTCAGAGGTATCATTGAGCCCAATCAGACCACTAGTACCGATTTTAATTTTTTTGATTATGAAACAGCGCGAATTTAAGCAAAAACTGAAAACACATTGGCCTCAGCAGCTAAGAAATAATTGGACGATTTAAATCAAATTTGGACCAGTTAATCTACTCAAAAAAACCTATCCTCAGAGCTATCATTGAGCCCAATCAGACCACTAGTACCGATTTTAATTTTTTTGATTATGAAACAGCGCGAATTTAAGCAAAAACTGAAAACACATTGGCCTCAGCAGCTAAGAAATAATTGGACGATTTAAATCAAATTTGGACCAGTTAATCTACTCAAGAAAACCTATTCTCAGAGGTATCATTGAGCCCAATCAGACCACTAGTACCGATTTTAATTTTTTTGATTATGAAACAGCGCGAATTTAAGCAAAAACTGAAAACACATTGGCCTTAGCAGCTAAGAAATAATTGGACGATTTAAATCAAATTTGGACCAGTTAATCTACTCAAGAAAACCTATCCTCAGAGGTATCATTGAGCCCAATCAGACCACTAGTACCGATTTTAATTTTTTTGATTATGAAACAGCGCGAATTTAAGCAAAAACTGAAAACACATTGGTCTTAGCAGCTAAGAAATAATTGGACGATTTAAATCAAATTTGGACCAGTTAATCAACTCAAGAAAACCTATTCTCAGAGGTATCATTGAGCCCAATCAGACCACTAGTACCGATTTTAATTTTTTTGATTATGAAACAGCGCGAATTTAAGCAAAAACTGAAAACACATTGGCCTTAGCAGCTAAGAAATAATTGGACGATTTAAATCAAATTTGGACCAGTTAATCTACTCAAAAAAACCTATCCTCAGAGGTATCATTGAGCCCAATCAGACCACTAGTACCGATTTTAATTTTTTTGATTATGAAACAGCGCGAATTTAAGCAAAAACTGAAAACACATTGGCCTTAGCAGCTAAGAAATAATTGGACGATTTAAATCAAATTTGGACCAGTTAATCTACTCAAGAAAACCTATTCTCAGAGGTATCATTGAGCCCAATCAGACCACTAGTACCGATTTTAATTTTTTTGATTATGAAACAGCGCGAATTTGAGCAAAAACTGAAAACACATTGGCCTCAGCAGCTTAGAAATAATTGGACGATTTAAATCAAATTTGGACCAGTTAATCTACTCAAGAAAACCTATTCTCAGAGGTATCATTGAGCCCAATCAGACCACTAGTACCGATTTTAATTTTTTTGATTATGAAACAGCGCGAATTTAAGCAAAAACTGAAAACACATTGGCCTTAGCAGCTAAGAAATAATTGGACGATTTAAATCAAATTTGGACCAGTTAATCTACTCAAGAAAACCTATTCTCAGAGGTATCATTGAGCCCAATCAGACCACTAGTACCGATTTTAATTTTTTTGATTATGAAACAGCGCGAATTTGAGCAAAAACTGAAAACACATTGGCCTCAGCAGCTAAGAAATAATTGGACGATTTAAATCAAATTTGGACCAGTTAATCTACTCAAAAAAACCTAGTCTCAGAGGTATGATTGAGCCCAATCAGACTACTAGTACCGATTTTAATTTTTTTGATTATGAAACAGCGCGAATTTAAGCAAAAACTGAAAACACATTGGCCTTAGCAGCTAAGAAATAATTGGACGATTTAAATCAAATTTGGACCAGTTAATCTACTCAAGAAAACCTATCCTCAGAGGTATCATTGAGCCCAATCAGACCACTAGTACCGATTTTAATTTTTTTGATTATGAAACAGCGCGAATTTAAGCAAAAACTGAAAACACATTGGCCTTAGCAGCTAAGAAATAATTGGACGATTTAAATCAAATTTGGACCAGTTAATCTACTCAAAAAAACCTATCCTCAGAGGTATCATTGAGCCCAATCAGACCACTAGTACCGATTTTAATTTTTTTGATTATGAAACAGCGCGAATTTAAGCAAAAACTGAAAACACATTGGCCTTAGCAGCTAAGAAATAATTGGACGATTTAAATCAAATTTGGACCAGTTAATCTACTCAAGAAAACCTATTCTCAGAGGTATCATTGAGCCCAATCAGACCACTAGTACCGATTTTAATTTTTTTGATTATGAAACAGCGCGAATTTGAGCAAAAACTGAAAACACATTGGCCTCAGCAGCTTAGAAATAATTGGACGATTTAAATCAAATTTGGACCAGTTAATCTACTCAAGAAAACCTATTCTCAGAGGTATCATTGAGCCCAATCAGACCACTAGTACCGATTTTAATTTTTTTGATTATGAAACAGCGCGAATTTAAGCAAAAACTGAAAACACATTGGTCTTAGCAGCTAAGAAATAATTGGACGATTTAAATCAAATTTGGACCAGTTAATCTACTCAAGAAAACCTATCCTCAGAGGTATCATTGAGCCCAATCAGACCACTAGTACCGATTTTAATTTTTTTGATTATGAAACAGCGCGAATTTAAGCAAAAACTGAAAACACATTGGCCTTAGCAGCTAAGAAATAATTGGACGATTTAAATCAAATTTGGACCAGTTAATCTACTCAAAAAAACCTATCCTCAGAGGTATCATTGAGCCCAATCAGACCACTAGTACCGATTTTAATTTTTTTGATTATGAAACAGCGCGAATTTAAGCAAAAACTGAAAACACATTGGCCTTAGCAGCTAAGAAATAATTGGACGATTTAAATCAAATTTGGACCAGTTAATCTACTCAAGAAAACCTATTCTCAGAGGTATCATTGAGCCCAATCAGACCACTAGTACCGATTTTAATTTTTTTGATTATGAAACAGCGCGAATTTGAGCAAAAACTGAAAACACATTGGCCTCAGCAGCTTAGAAATAATTGGACGATTTAAATCAAATTTGGACCAGTTAATCTACTCAAGAAAACCTATTCTCAGAGGTATCATTGAGCCCAATCAGACCACTAGTACCGATTTTAATTTTTTTGATTATGAAACAGCGCGAATTTGAGCAAAAACTGAAAACACATTGGCCTCAGCAGCTAAGAAATAATTGGACGATTTAAATCAAATTTGGACCAGTTAATCTACTCAAAAAAACCTAGTCTCAGAGGTATGATTGAGCCCAATCAGACTACTAGTACCGATTTTAATTTTTTTGATTATGAAACAGCGCGAATTTAAGCAAAAACTGAAAACACATTGGCCTTAGCAGCTAAGAAATAATTGGACGATTTAAATCAAATTTGGACCAGTTAATCTACTCAAGAAAACCTATCCTCAGAGGTATCATTGAGCCCAATCAGACCACTAGTACCGATTTTAATTTTTTTGATTATGAAACAGCGCGAATTTAAGCAAAAACTGAAAACACATTGGCCTTAGCAGCTAAGAAATAATTGGACGATTTAAATCAAATTTGGACCAGTTAATCTACTCAAAAAAACCTATCCTCAGAGGTATCATTGAGCCCAATCAGACCACTAGTACCGATTTTAATTTTTTTGATTATGAAACAGCGCGAATTTAAGCAAAAACTGAAAACACATTGGCCTTAGCAGCTAAGAAATAATTGGACGATTTAAATCAAATTTGGACCAGTTAATCTACTCAAGAAAACCTATTCTCAGAGGTATCATTGAGCCCAATCAGACCACTAGTACCGATTTTAATTTTTTTGATTATGAAACAGCGCGAATTTGAGCAAAAACTGAAAACACATTGGCCTCAGCAGCTTAGAAATAATTGGACGATTTAAATCAAATTTGGACCAGTTAATCTACTCAAGAAAACCTATTCTCAGAGGTATCATTGAGCCCAATCAGACCACTAGTACCGATTTTAATTTTTTTGATTATGAAACAGCGCGAATTTAAGCAAAAACTGAAAACACATTGGCCTTAGCAGCTAAGAAATAATTGGACGATTTAAATCAAATTTGGACCAGTTAATCTACTCAAAAAAACCTAGTCTCAGAGGTATGATTGAGCCCAATCAGACTACTAGTACCGATTTTAATTTTTTTGATTATGAAACAGCGCGAATTTAAGCAAAAACTGAAAACACATTGGCCTTAGCAGCTAAGAAATAATTGGACGATTTAAATCAAATTTGGACCAGTTAATCTACTCAAGAAAACCTATCCTCAGAGGTATCATTGAGCCCAATCAGACCACTAGTACCGATTTTAATTTTTTTGATTATGAAACAGCGCGAATTTAAGCAAAAACTGAAAACACATTGGCCTTAGCAGCTAAGAAATAATTGGACGATTTAAATCAAATTTGGACCAGTTAATCTACTCAAGAAAACCTATTCTCAGAGGTATCATTGAGCCCAATCAGACCACTAGTACCGATTTTAATTTTTTTGATTATGAAACAGCGCGAATTTAAGCAAAAACTGAAAACACATTGGCCTTAGCAGCTAAGAAATAATTGGACGATTTAAATCAAATTTGGACCAGTTAATCTACTCAAGAAAACCTATTCTCAGAGGTATCATTGAGCCCAATCAGACCACTAGTACCGATTTTAATTTTTTTGATTATGAAACAGCGCGAATTTAAGCAAAAACTGAAAACACATTGGCCTCAGCAGCTAAGAAATAATTGGACGATTTAAATCAAATTTGGACCAGTTAATCTACTCAAGAAAACCTATTCTCAGAGGTATCATTGAGCCCAATCAGACCACTAGTACCGATTTTAATTTTTTTGATTATGAAACAGCGTGAATTTAAGCAAAAACTGAAAACACATTGGCCTTAGCAGCTAAGAAATAATTGGACGATTTAAATCAAATTTGGACCAGTTAATCTACTCAAGAAAACCTATCCTCAGAGGTATCATTGAGCCCAATCAGACCACTAGTACCGATTTTAATTTTTTTGATTATGAAACAGCGCGAATTTAAGCAAAAACTGAAAACACATTGGCCTTAGCAGCTAAGAAATAATTGGACGATTTAAATCAAATTTGGACCAGTTAATCTACTCAAAAAAACCTATCCTCACAGGTATCATTGAGCCCAATCAGACCACTAGTACCGATTTTAATTTTTTTGATTATGAAACAGCGCGAATTTAAGCAAAAACTGAAAACACATTGGCCTCAGCAGCTAAGAAATAATTGGACGATTTAAATCAAATTTGGACCAGTTAATCTACTCAAGAAAACCTATTCTCAGAGGTATGATTGAGCCCAATCAGACCACTAGTACCGATTTTAATTTTTTTGATTATGAAACAGCGCGAATTTAAGCAAAAACTGAAAACACATTGGCCTTAGCAGCTAAGAAATAATTGGACGATTTAAATCAAATTTGGACCAGTTAATCTACTCAAAAAAACCTATCCTCACAGGTATCATTGAGCCCAATCAGACCACTAGTACCGATTTTAATTTTTTTGATTATGAAACAGCGCGAATTTAAGCAAAAACTGAAAACACATTGGCCTCAGCAGCTAAGAAATAATTGGACGATTTAAATCAAATTTGGACCAGTTAATCTACTCAAGAAAACCTATTCTCAGAGGTATCATTGAGCCCAATCAGACCACTAGTACCGATTTTAATTTTTTTGATTATGAAACAGCGCGAATTTAAGCAAAAACTGAAAACACATTGGCCTTAGCAGCTAAGAAATAATTGGACGATTTAAATCAAATTTGGACCAGTTAATCTACTCAAGAAAACCTATTCTCAGAGGTATCATTGAGCCCAATCAGACCACTAGTACCGATTTTAATTTTTTTGATTATGAAACAGCGCGAATTTAAGCAAAAACTGAAAACACATTGGCCTTAGCAGCTAAGAAATAATTGGACGATTTAAATCAAATTTGGACCAGTTAATCTACTCAAGAAAACCTATTCTCAGAGGTATCATTGAGCCCAATCAGACCACTAGTACCGATTTTAATTTTTTTGATTATGAAACAGCGCGAATTTAAGCAAAAACTGAAAACACATTGGCCTTAGCAGCTAAGAAATAATTGGACGATTTAAATCAAATTTGGACCAGTTAATCTACTCAAGAAAACCTATTCTCAGAGGTATCATTGAGCCCAATCAGACCACTAGTACCGATTTTAATTTTTTTGATTATGAAACAGCGCGAATTTAAGCAAAAACTGAAAACACATTGGCCTCAGCAGCTAAGAAATAATTGGACGATTTAAATCAAATTTGGACCAGTTAATCTACTCAAGAAAACCTATTCTCAGTGGTATCATTGAGCCCAATCAGACCACTAGTACCGATTTTAATTTTTTTGATTATAAAACAGCGTGAATTTAAGCAAAAACTGAAAACACATTGGCCTTAGCAGCTAAGAAATAATTGGACGATTTAAATCAAATTTGGACCAGTTAATCTACTCAAAAAAACCTAGTCTCAGAGGTATCATTGAGCCCAATCAGACCACTAGTACCGATTTTAATTTTTTTGATTATGAAACAGCGCGAATTTAAGCAAAAACTGAAAACACATTGGCCTTAGCAGCTAAGAAATAATTGGACGATTTAAATCAAATTTGGACCAGTTAATCTACTCAAAAAAACCTATCCTCAGAGGTATCATTGAGCCCAATCAGACCACTAGTACCGATTTTAATTTTTTTGATTATGAAACAGCGCGAATTTGAGCAAAAATGAAAACACATTGGTCTTAGCAGCTAAGAAATAATTGGACGATTTAAATCAAATTTGGACCAGTTAATCTACTCAAAAAAACCTATCCTCAGAGGTATCATTGAGCCCAATCAGACCACTAGTACCGATTTAAATTTTTTTGATTATGAAACAGCGCGAATTTAAGCAAAAACTGAAAACACATTGGCCTCAGCAGCTAAGAAATAATTAGACGATTTAAATCAAATTTGGACCAGTTAATCTACTCAAGAAAACCTATTCTCAGAGGTATCATTGAGCCCAATCAGACCACTAGTACCGATTTTAATTTTTTTGATTATGAAACAGCGCGAATTTAAGCAAAAACTGAAAACACATTGGCCTTAGCAGCTAAGAAATAATTGGACGATTTAAATCAAATTTGGACCAGTTAATCTACTCAAGAAAACCTATTCTCAGAGGTATCATTGAGCCCAATCAGACTACTAGTACCGATTTTAATTTTTTTGATTATGAAACAGCGCGAATTTAAGCAAAAACTGAAAACACATTGGTCTTAGCAGCTAAGAAATAATTGGACGATTTAAATCAAATTTGGACCAGTTAATCTACTCAAGAAAACCTATCCTCAGAGGTATCATTGAGCCCAATCAGACCACTAGTACCGATTTTAATTTTTTTGATTATGAAACAGCGCGAATTTAAGCAAAAACTGAAAACACATTGGTCTTAGCAGCTAAGAAATAATTGGACGATTTAAATCAAATTTGGACCAGTTAATCTACTCAAGAAAACCTATTCTCAGAGGTATCATTGAGCCCAATCAGAACACTAGTACCGATTTTAATTTTTTTGATTATGAAACAGCGCGAATTTAAGCAAAAACTGAAAACACATTGGCCTTAGCAGCTAAGAAATAATTGGACGATTTAAATCAAATTATGACCAGTTAATCTACTCAAGAAAACCTATTCTCAGAGGTATCATTGAGCCCAATCAGACCACTAGTACCGATTTTAATTTTTTTGATTATGAAACAGCGCGAATTTAAGCAAAAACTGAAAACACATTGGCCCTAGCAGCTAAGAAATAATTGGACGATTTAAATCAAATTTGGACCAGTTAATCTACTCAAAAAAAAATATCCTCAGAGGTATCATTGAGCCCAATCAGACCACTAGTACCGATTTTAATTTTTTTGATTATGAAACAGCGCGAATTTAAGCAAAAACTGAAAACACATTGGCCTTAGCAGCTAAGAAATAATTGGACGATTTAAATCAAATTTGGACCAGTTAATCTACTCAAAAAAACCTATCCTCAGAGGTATCATTGAGCTCAATCAGACCACTAGTACCGATTTTAATTTTTTTGATTATGAAACAGCGCGAATTTAAGCAAAAACTGAAAACACATTGGCCTTAGCAGCTAAGAAATAATTGGACGATTTAAATCAAATTATGACCAGTTAATCTACTCAAGAAAACCTATTCTCAGAGGTATCATTGAGCCCAATCAGACCACTAGTACCGATTTTAATTTTTTTGATTATGAAACAGCGCGAATTTAAGCAAAAACTGAAAACACATTGGCCTTAGCAGCTAAGAAATAATTGGACGATTTAAATCAAATTTGGACCAGTTAATCTACTCAAAAAAACCTATTCTCAGAGGTATCATTGAGCCCAATCAGACCACTAGTATCAATTTTAATTTTTTTGATTATGAAACAGCGCGAATTTAAGCAAAAACTGAAAACACATTGGCCCTAGCAGCTAAGAAATAATTGGACGATTTAAATCAAATTTGGACCAGTTAATCTACTCAAGAAAACCTATTCTCAGAGGTATCATTGAGCCCAATCAGACCACTAGTACCGATTTTAATTTTTTTGATTATGAAACAGCGCGAATTTAAGCAAAAACTGAAAACACATTGGCCTTAGCAGCTAAGAAATAATTGGACGATTTAAATCAAATTTGGACCAGTTAATCTACTCAAAAAAACCTATTCTCAGAGGTATCATTGAGCCCAATCAGACCACTAGTACCGATTTTAATTTTTTTGATTATGAAACAGCGCGAATTTAAGCAAAAACTGAAAACACATTGGCCTTAGCAGCTAAGAAATAATTGGACGATTTAAATCAAATTTGGACCAGTTAATCTACTCAAAAAAACCTATTCTCAGAGGTATCATTGAGCCCAATCAGACCACTAGTACCGATTTTAATTTTTTTGATTATGAAACAGCGCGAATTTAAGCAAAAGCTGAAAACACATTGGCCTTAGCAGCTAAGAAATAATTGGACGATTTAAATCAAATTTGAACCAGTTAATCTACTCAAAAAAACCTATCCTCAGAGGTATCATTGAGCCCAATCAGACCACCAGTACCGATTTTAATATTTACCGATTTTAATTTTTTTGATTATGAAACAGCGCGAATTTAAGCAAAAACTGAAAACACATTGGCCTTAGCAGCTAAGAAATAATTGGACGATTTAAATCAAATTTGGACCAGTTAATCTACTCAAAAAAACCTAGTCTCAGAGGTATCATTGAGCCCAATCAGACCACTAGTACCGATTTTAATATTTACCGATTTTAATTTTTTTGATTATGAAACAGCGCGAATTTAAGCAAAAACTGAAAACACATTGGCCTTAGCAGCTAAGAAATAATTGGACGATTTAAATCAAATTTGGACCAGTTAATCTACTCAAGAAAACCTATCCTCAGAGGCATCATTGAGCCCAATCAGACCACTAGTACCGATTTCAATTTTTTTGATTATGAAACAGCGCGAATTTAAGCAAAAACTGAAAACACATTGGCCTTAGCAGCTAAGAAATAATTGGACGATTTAAATCAAATTATGACCAGTTAATCTACTCAAGAAAACCTATTCTCAGAGGTATCATTGAGCCCAATCAGACCACTAGTACCGATTTTAATTTTTTTGATTATGAAACAGCGCGAATTTAAGCAAAAACTGAAAACACATTGGCCTTAGCAGCTAAGAAATAATTGGACGATTTAAATCAAATTTGGACCAGTTAATCTACTCAAAAAAACCTATTCTCAGAGGTATCATTGAGCCCAATCAGACCACTAGTACCGATTTTAATATTTACCGATTTTAATTTTTTTGATTATGAAACAGCGCGAATTTAAGCAAAAACTGAAAACACATTGGCCTTAGCAGCTAAGAAATAATTGGACGATTTAAATCAAATTTGGACCAGTTAATCTACTCAAAAAAACCTAGTCTCAGAGGTATCATTGAGCCCAATCAGACCACTAGTACCGATTTTAATATTTACCGATTTTAATTTTTTTGATTATGAAACAGCGCGAATTTAAGCAAAAACTGAAAACACATTGGCCTTAGCAGCTAAGAAATAATTGGACGATTTAAATCAAATTTGGACCAGTTAATCTACTCAAGAAAACCTATCCTCAGAGGTATCATTGAGCCCAATCAGACCACTAGTACCGATTTTAATTTTTTTGATTATGAAACAGCGCGAATTTAAGCAAAAACTGAAAACACATTGGCCTTAGCAGCTAAGAAATAATTGGACGATTTAAATCAAATTATGACCAGTTAATCTACTCAAGAAAACCTATTCTCAGAGGTATCATTGAGCCCAATCAGACCACTAGTACCGATTTTAATTTTTTTGATTATGAAACAGCGCGAATTTAAGCAAAAACTGAAAACACATTGGCCTTAGCAGCTAAGAAATAATTGGACGATTTAAATCAAATTTGGACCAGTTAATCTACTCAAAAAAACCTATTCTCAGAGGTATCATTGAGCCCAATCAGACCACTAGTATCAATTTTAATTTTTTTGATTATGAAACAGCGCGAATTTAAGCAAAAACTGAAAACACATTGGCCCTAGCAGCTAAGAAATAATTGGACGATTTAAATCAAATTTGGACCAGTTAATCTACTCAAAAAAACCTAGTCTCAGAGGTATCATTGAGCCCAATCAGACCACTAGTACCGATTTTAATATTTACCGATTTTAATTTTTTTGATTATGAAACAGCGCGAATTTAAGCAAAAACTGAAAACACATTGGCCTTAGCAGCTAAGAAATAATTGGACGATTTAAATCAAATTTGGACCAGTTAATCTACTAAAGAAAACCTATTCTCAGAGGTATCATTGAGCCCAATCAGACCACTAGTACCGATTTTAATTTTTTTGATTATGAAACAGCGCGAATTTAAGCAAAAACTGAAAACACATTGGCCTTAGCAGCTAAGAAATAATTGGACGATTTAAATCAAATTTGGACCAGTTAATCTACTCAAGAAAACCTATTCTCAGAGGTATCATTGAGCCCAATCAGACCACTAGTACCGATTTTAATTTTTTTGATTATGAAACAGCGCGAATTTAAGCAAAAACTGAAAACACATTGGCCTTAGCAGCTAAGAAATAATTGGACGATTTAAATCAAATTTGGACCAGTTAATCTACTCAAGAAAACCTATTCTCAGAGGTTTCATTGAGCCCAATCAGACCACTAGTACCGATTTTAATTTTTTTGATTATGAAACAGCGCGAATTTAAGCAAAAACTGAAAACACATTGGTCTTAGCAGCTAAGAAATAATTGGACGGTTTAAATCAAATTTGGACCAGTTAATCTACTCAAGAAAACCTATTCTCAGAGGTACCATTGAGCCCAATCAGACCACTAGTACCGATTTTAATATTTACCGATTTTAATTTTTTTGATTATGAAACAGCGCGAATTTAAGCAAAAACTGAAAACACATTGGCCTTAGCAGCTAAGAAATAATTGGACGATTTAAATCAAATTTGGACCAGTTAATCTACTCAAGAAAACCTATTCTCAGAGGTATCATTGAGCCCAATCAGACCACTAGTACCGATTTTAATATTTACCGATTTTAATTTTTTTGATTATGAAACAGCGCGAATTTAAGCAAAAACTGAAAACACATTGGCCTTAGCAGCTAAGAAATAATTGGACGATTTAAATCAAATTTGGACCAGTTAATCTACTCAAAAAAACCTATCCTCAGAGGTATCATTGAGCCCAATCAGACCACTAGTACCGATTTTAATTTTTTTGATTATGAAACAGCGCGAATTTAAGCAAAAACTGAAAACACATTGGTCTTAGCAGCTAAGAAATAATTGGACGATTTAAATCAAATTTGGACCAGTTAATCTACTCAAAAAAACCTATCCTCAGAGGTATCATTGAGCCCAATCAGACCACTAGTACCGATTTAAATTTTTTTGATTATGAAACAGCGCGAATTTAAGCAAAAACTGAAAACACATTGGCCTCAGCAGCTAAGAAATAATTAGACGATTTAAATCAAATTTGGACCAGTTAATCTACTCAAGAAAACCTATTCTCAGAGGTATCATTGAGCCCAATCAGACCACTAGTACCGATTTTAATATTTACCGATTTTAATTTTTTTGATTATGAAACAGCGCGAATTTAAGCAAAAACTGAAAACACATTGGCCTTAGCAGCTAAGAAATAATTGGACGATTTAAATCAAATTTGGACCAGTTAATCTACTCAAAAAAACCTATCCTCAGAGGTATCATTGAGCCCAATCAGACCACTAGTACCGATTTTAATTTTTTTGATTATGAAACAGCGCGAATTTAAGCAAAAGCTGAAAACACATTGGCCTTAGCAGCTAAGAAATAATTGGACGATTTAAATCAAATTTGAACCAGTTAATCTACTCAAAAAAACCTATCCTCAGAGGTATCATTGAGCCCAATCAGACCACTAGTACCGATTTTAATATTTACCGATTTTAATTTTTTTGATTATGAAACAGCGCGAATTTAAGCAAAAACTGAAAACACATTGGCCTTAGCAGCTAAGAAATAATTGGACGATTTAAATCAAATTTGGACCAGTTAATCTACTCAAAAAAACCTATCCTCAGAGGTATCATTGAGCCCAATCAGACCACTAGTACCGATTTTAATTTTTTTGATTATGAAACAGCGCGAATTTAAGCAAAAACTGAAAACACATTGGCCTTAGCAGCTAAGAAATAATTGGACGATTTAAATCAAATTTGGACCAGTTAATCTACTCAAAAAAACCTATCCTCAGAGGTATCATTGAGCCCAATCAGACCACTAGTACCGATTTTAATTTTTTTGATTATGAAACAGCGCGAATTTAAGCAAAAACTGAAAACACATTGGTCTTAGCAGCTAAGAAATAATTGGACGATTTAAATCAAATTTGGACCAGTTAATCTACTCAAGAAAACCTATTCTCAGAGGTACCATTGAGCCCAATCAGACCACTAGTACCGATTTTAATATTTACCGATTTTAATTTTTTTGATTATGAAACAGCGCGAATTTAAGCAAAAACTGAAAACACATTGGCCTTAGCAGCTAAGAAATAATTGGACGATTTAAATCAAATTTGGACCAGTTAATCTACTCAAAAAAACCTAGTCTCAGAGGTATCATTGAGCCCAATCAGACCACTAGTACCGATTTTAATATTTACCGATTTTAATTTTTTTGATTATGAAACAGCGCGAATTTAAGCAAAAACTGAAAACACATTGGCCTTAGCAGCTAAGAAATAATTGGACGATTTAAATTAAATTTGGACCAGTTATCTACTCAAGAAAACCTATTCTCAGAGGTACCATTGAGCCCAATCAGACCACTAGTACCGATTTTAATATTTAGCGATTTTAATTTTTTTGATTATGAAACAGCGCGAATTTAAGCAAAAACTGAAAACACATTGGCCTTAGCAGCTAAGAAATAATTGGACGATTTAAATCAAATTTGGACCAGTTAATCTACTCAAAAAAACCTAGTCTCAGAGGTATCATTGAGCCCAATCAGACCACTAGTACCGATTTTAATATTTACCGATTTTAATTTTTTTGATTATGAAACAGCGCGAATTTAAGCAAAAACTGAAAACACATTGGCCTTAGCAGCTAAGAAATAATTGGACGATTTAAATCAAATTTGGACCAGTTAATCTACTCAAAAAAACCTATCCTCAGAGGTATCATTGAGCCCAATCAGACCACTAGTACCGATTTTAATTTTTTTGATTATGAAACAGCGCGAATTTAAGCAAAAGCTGAAAACACATTGGCCTTAGCAGCTAAGAAATAATTGGACGATTTAAATCAAATTTGAACCAGTTAATCTACTCAAAAAAACCTATCCTCAGAGGTATCATTGAGCCCAATCAGACCACTAGTACCGATTTTAATATTTACCGATTTTAATTTTTTTGATTATGAAACAGCGCGAATTTAAGCAAAAACTGAAAACACATTGGCCTTAGCAGCTAAGAAATAATTGGACGATTTAAATCAAATTTGGACCAGTTAATCTACTCAAAAAAACCTATCCTCAGAGGTATCATTGAGCCCAATCAGACCACTAGTACCGATTTTAATTTTTTTGATTATGAAACAGCGCGAATTTAAGCAAAAACTGAAAACACATTGGTCTTAGCAGCTAAGAAATAATTGGACGATTTAAATCAAATTTGGACCAGTTAATCTACTCAAGAAAACCTATTCTCAGAGGTATCATTGAGCCAAATCAGACCACTAGTACCGATTTTAATTTTTTTGATTATGAAACAGCGCGAATTTAAGCAAAAACTGAAAACACATTGGCCTTAGCAGCTAAGAAATAATTGGACGATTTAAATCAAATTTGGACCAGTTAATCTACTCAAGAAAACCTATTCTCAGAGGTATCATTGAGCCCAATCAGACCACTAGTACCGATTTTAATTTTTTTGATTATGAAACAGCGCGAATTTAAGCAAAAACTGAAAACACATTGGCCTTAGCAGCTAAGAAATAATTGGACGATTTAAATCAAATTTGGACCAGTTAATCTACTCAAAAAAACCTAGTCTCAGAGGTATCATTGAGCCCAATCAGACCACTAGTACCGATTTTAATATTTACCGATTTTAATTTTTTTGATTATGAAACAGCGCGAATTTAAGCAAAAACTGAAAACACATTGGCCTTAGCAGCTAAGAAATAATTGGACGATTTAAATCAAATTTGGACCAGTTAATCTACTCAAAAAAAACCTATCCTCAGAGGTATCATTGAGCCCAATCAGACCACTAGTACCGATTTTAATTTTTTTGATTATGGAACAGCGCGAATTTAAGCAAAAGCTGAAAACACATTGGCCTTAGCAGCTAAGAAATAATTGGACGATTTAAATCAAATTTGAACCAGTTAAATAATTGGACGATTTAAATCAAATTTGGACCAGTTAATCTACTCAAGAAAACCTATTCTCAGAGGTATCATTGAGCCCAATCAGACCACTAGTACCGATTTTAATTTTTTTGATTATGAAACAGCGCGAATTTAAGCAAAAACTGAAAACACATTGGTCTTAGCAGCTAAGAAATAATTGGACGATTTAAATCAAATTTGGACCAGTTAATCTACTCAAGAAAACCTATTCTCAGAGGTATCATTGAGCCAGATCAGACCACTAGTACCGATTTTAATTTTTTTGATTATGAAACAGCGCGAATTTAAGCAAAAACTGAAAACACATTGGCCTTAGCAGCTAAGAAATAATTGGACGATTTAAATCAAATTTGGACCAGTTAATCTACTCAAGAAAACCTATTCTCAGAGGTATCATTGAGCCCAATCAGACCACTAGTACCGATTTTAATTTTTTTGATTATGAAACAGCGCGAATTTAAGCAAAAACTGAAAACACATTGGCCTTAGCAGCTAAGAAATAATTGGACGATTTAAATCAAATTTGGACCAGTTAATCTACTCAAAAAAACCTAGTCTCAGAGGTATCATTGAGCCCAATCAGACCACTAGTACCGATTTTAATATTTACCGATTTTAATTTTTTTGATTATGAAACAGCGCGAATTTAAGCAAAAACTGAAAACACATTGGCCTTAGCAGCTAAGAAATAATTGGACGATTTAAATCAAATTTGGACCAGTTAATCTACTCAAAAAAACCTATCCTCAGAGGTATCATTGAGCCCAATCAGACCACTAGTACCGATTTTAATTTTTTTGATTATGAAACAGCGCGAATTTAAGCAAAAGCTGAAAACACATTGGCCTTAGCAGCTAAGAAATAATTGGACGATTTAAATCAAATTTGAACCAGTTAATCTACTCAAAAAAACCTATCCTCAGAGGTATCATTGAGCCCAATCAGACCACTAGTACCGATTTTAATTTTTTTGATTATGAAACAGCGCGAATTTAAGCAAAAACTGAAAACACATTGGCCTTAGCAGCTAAGAAATAATTGGACGATTTAAATCAAATTTGGACCAGTTAATCTACTCAAGAAAACCTATTCTCAGAGGTTTCATTGAGCTCAATCAGACCACTAGTACCGATTTTAATTTTTTTGATTATGAAACAGCGCGAATTTAAGCAAAAACTGAAAACACATTGGCCTTAGCAGCTAAGAAATAATTGGACGATTTAAATCAAATTTGGACCAGTTAATCTACTCAAAAAAACCTAGTCTCAGAGGTATCATTGAGCCCAATCAGACCACTAGTACCGATTTTAATATTTACCGATTTTAATTTTTTTGATTATGAAACAGCGCGAATTTAAGCAAAAACTGAAAACACGTTGGCCTTAGCAGCTAAGAAATAATTGGACGATTTAAATCAAATTTGGACCAGTTAATCTACTCAAAAAAACCTATCCTCAGAGGTATCATTGAGCCCAATCAGACCACTAGTACCGATTTTAATTTTTTTGATTATGAAACAGCGCGAATTTAAGCAAAAACTGAAAACACATTGGCCTTAGCAGCTAAGAAATAATTGGACGATTTAAATCAAATTTGGACCAGTTAATCTACTCAAAAAAACCTATCCACAGAGGTATCATTGAGCCCAATCAGACCACTAGTACCGATTTTAATTTTTTTGATTATGAAACAGCGCGAATTTAAGCAAAAACTGAAAACACATTGGCCTTAGCAGCTAAGAAATAATTGGACGATTTAAATTAAATTTGGACCAGTTAATCTACTCAAGAAAACCTATTCTCAGAGGTATCATTGAGCCCAATCAGACCACTAGTACCGATTTTAATTTTTTTGATTATGAAACAGCGCGAATTTAAGCAAAAACTGAAAACACATTGGCCTTAGCAGCTAAGAAATAATTGGACGATTTAAATCAAATTTGGACCAGTTAATCTACTCAAGAAAACCTATTCTCAGAGGTATCATTGAGCCCAATCAGACCACTAGTACCGATTTTAACTTTTTTGATTATGAAACAGCGCGAATTTAAGCAAAAACTGAAAACACATTGGCCTTAGCAGCTAAGAAATAATTGGACGATTTAAATCAAATTTGGACCAGTTAATCTACTCAAAAAAACCTATCCTCAGAGGTATCATTGAGCCCAATCAGACCACTAGTACCGATTTTAATTTTTTTGATTATGAAACAGCGCGAATTTAAGCAAAAACTGAAAACACATTGGCCTTAGCAGCTAAGAAATAATTGGACGATTTAAATCAAATTTGGACCAGTTAATCTACTCAAAAAAACCTATCCTCAGAGGTATCATTGAGCCCAATCAGACCACTAGTACCGATTTTTATTTTTTTGATTATGAAACAGCGCGAATTTAAGCAAAAACTGAAAACACATTGGCCTTAGCAGCTAAGAAATAATTGGACGATTTAAATCAAATTTGGACCAGTTAATCTACTCAAAAAAACCTATCCTCAGAGGTATCATTGAGCCCAATCAGACCACTAGTACCGATTTTAATTTTTTTGATTATGAAACAGCGCGAATTTAAGCAAAAACTGAAAACACATTGGTCTTAGCAGCTAAGAAATAATTGGACGATTTAAATCAAATTTGGACCAGTTAATCTACTCAAGAAAACCTATTCTCAGAGGTATCATTGAGCCCAATCAGACCACTAGTACCGATTTTAATTTTTTTGATTATGATACAGCGCGAATTTAAGCAAAAACTGAAAACACATTGGTCTTAGCAGCTAAGAAATAATTGGACGATTTAAATCAAATTTGGACCAGTTAATCTACTCAAGAAAACCTATTCTCAGAGGTATCATTGAGCCCAATCAGACCACTAGTACCGATTTTAATTTTTTTGATTATGAAACAGCGCGAATTTAAGCAAAAGCTGAAAACACATTGGCCTTAGCAGCTAAGAAATAATTGGACGATTTAAATCAAATTTGGACCAGTTAATCTACTCAAAAAAACCTATCCTCAGAGGTATCATTAAGCCCAATCAGACCACTAGTACCGATTTTAATCTTTATGATTTTGAAACAGCGCGAATTTAAGCAAAAACTGAAAACACATTGGTCTTAGCAGCTAAGAAATAATTGGACGATTTAAATCAAATTTGGACCAGTTAATCTACTCAAGAAAACCTATTCTCAGAGGTATCATTGAGCCCAATCAGACCACTAGTACCGATTTTAATTTTTTTGATTATGATACAGCGCGAATTTAAGCAAAAACTGAAAACACATTGGTCTTAGCAGCTAAGAAATAATTGGACGATTTAAATCAAATTTGGACCAGTTAATCTACTCAAGAAAACCTATTCTCAGAAGTATCATTGAGCCCAATCAGACCACTAGTACCGATTTTAATTTTTTTGATTATGAAACAGCGCGAATTTAAGCAAAAGCTGAAAACACATTGGCCTTAGCAGCTAAGAAATAATTGGACGATTTAAATCAAATTTGGACCAGTTAATCTACTCAAAAAAACCTATCCTCAGAGGTATCATTGAGCCCAATCAGACCACTAGTACCGATTTTAATTTTTTTGATTATGAAACAGCGCGAATTTAAGCAAAAACTGAAAACACATTGGTCTTAGCAGCTAAGAAATAATTGGACGATTTAAATCAAATTTGGACCAATTAATCTACTCAAAAAAACCTATCCTCAGAGGTATCATTGAGCCCAATCAGACCACTAGTACCGATTTTAATTTTTTTGATTATGAAACAGCGCGAATTTAAGCAAAAACTGAAAACACATTGGTCTTAGCAGCTAAGAAATAATTGGACGATTTAAATCAAATTTGGACCAGTTAATCTACTCAAGAAAACCTATTCTCAGAGGTATCATTGAGCCCAATCAGACCACTAGTACCGATTTTAATTTTTTTGATTATGATACAGCGCGAATTTAAGCAAAAACTGAAAACACATTGGTCTTAGCAGCTAAGAAATAATTGGACGATTTAAATCAAATTTGGACCAGTTAATCTACTCAAGAAAACCTATTCTCAGAGGTATCATTGAGCCCAATCAGACCACTAGTACCGATTTTAATTTTTTTGATTATGAAACAGCGCGAATTTAAGCAAAAGCTGAAAACACATTGGCCTTAGCAGCTAAGAAATAATTGGACGATTTAAATCAAATTTGGACCAGTTAATCTACTCAAAAAAACCTATCCTCAGAGGTATCATTGAGCCCAATCAGACCACTAGTACCGATTTTAATTTTTTTGATTATGAAACAGCGCGAATTTAAGCAAAAACTGAAAACACATTGGTCTTAGCAGCTAAGAAATAATTGGACGATTTAAATCAAATTTGGACCAGTTAATCTACTCAAGAAAACCTATTCTCAGAAATATCATTGAGCCCAATCAGACCACTAGTACCGATTTTAATTTTTTTGATTATGATACAGCGCGAATTTAAGCAAAAACTGAAAACACATTGGTCTTAGCAGCTAAGAAATAATTGGACGATTTAAATCAAATTTGGACCAGTTAATCTACTCAAGAAAACCTAGTCTCAGAGGTATCATTGAGCCCAATCAGACCACTAGTACCGATTTTAATTTTTTTGATTATGAAACAGCGCGAATTTAAGCAAAAGCTGAAAACACATTGGCCTTAGCAGCTAAGAAATAATTGGACGATTTAAATCAAATTTGGACCAGTTAATCTACTCAAAAAAACCTATCCTCAGAGGTATCATTGAGCCCAATCAGACCACTAGTACCGATTTTAATTTTTTTGATTATGAAACAGCGCGAATTTAAGCAAAAACTGAAAACACATTGGTCTTAGCAGCTAAGAAATAATTGGACGATTTAAATCAAATTTGGACCAGTTAATCTACTCAAGAAAACCTATTCTCAGAGGTATCATTGAGCCCAATCAGACCACTAGTACCGATTTTAATTTTTTTGATTATGATACAGCGCGAATTTAAGCAAAAACTGAAAACACATTGGTCTTAGCAGCTAAGAAATAATTGGACGATTTAAATCAAATTTGGACCAGTTAATCTACTCAAGAAAACCTATTCTCAGAGGTATCATTGAGCCCAATCAGACCACTAGTACCGATTTTAATTTTTTTGATTATGAAACAGCGCGAATTTAAGCAAAAGCTGAAAACACATTGGTCTTAGCAGCTAAGAAATAATTGGACGATTTAAATCAAATTTGGACCAGTTAATCTACTCAAGAAAACCTATTCTCAGAGGTATCATTGAGCCCAATCAGACCACTAGTACCGATTTTAATATTTTGATATCAGTTGACCGCGAAGGTCATACATCACCTGCATTTGAAATATATGCATATAAATCCATCAACATTATTATTTATTAGCTAAACCAAGTATTGTTTCAGCATTCATTGTATAAGAACTAGACCTTAACTTGGACAGCAGATTATGGGGAATTTACCTGCTCCACAAGTAGCACTAATACGACCGTTTGTGAACGTTGGAGTATATTATGCTAGCCCTATTGCGCTAAGTTCAAAAAGAAAGGTAGAGGGTCCAAGAGGTTAAAGGCGTTCATTTGGCATAACATGAATGGCATAACATACCACTTACAGCTCCACATTTTGCGAGCCTAAGAGAGGCCGGAGTAAAGTCTATTAAAACTCATCTTCATTGAGTATTAGGTGAATCAGCCCCAATTCTTGAAGAAATGCAGATACTATTACTTCAGGTAAAAGCTATTGTAAATTCTCGAACGCTTACACCAATGAACGACGATCCTGACGATTCGGATATACTAACACCAGGATATACTAACACCAGGACATTTTTTGGTATGTTCAAAAATGAGCTTCACATCATAACAAATAAACTGAAAGGTGAAAGCTTCTACAAAATATGACAAGAGGTTTCCGAAAAAGGTGGCGCCTACAATATGGCAACACCAATATCAGAATTTCAAAGAAGGTTAACTGGTTTTGATAAAAGAAGACAATACTTCTTTACTAACATGGGCTAGAGGCATTAAAGTTCATCCAGGTCATGATGGAAAAATAAGAGTAGTCACATTAAGTAAATTACTAGTCGTGCTTTGGTGCCAGAATGAAAACCATGAACAATATTTTGAAAACAAGTAGGACTCATTATTTTTTTAATTAATGATAGGTAACTAAAGAATCATGGCTCTACGACATTTTTTTGACGTAACAAGAAAAAAAATTAAAAATTTCTAAAAAGTTAAATCTTTGTCAGTATACTAAAAAAAATAAATGTATCCAAATCACTTAACAAAATTTTTGATGATTTTTTATGGTCATCATGCAGAACAAAATGTCTTCAGCTCGTAAAACAATCATCGTTTAACGTCAAAAAACCAATATTGAATCTTAATCAATATCACATTGTTTTAAAAATATCTTCAGCTTACCATGCACCCATCTATATATTTACCAAAGTAATAATTATAATTATGATAAGAATGAAATAAATAAAAATAATAAAACAAATGAAAATTTCCAGTCAAATACCAATTAACACCTTAAAACAATCATATTGGTTTAAGAACAGTTCTTAAGAATGATTGGTAACGTTAAAACAAAAACAAAAAAAAATTGTTATTTTCCTTAACACACAAGAAAACGAAACGAAAATTAACACCGTCTGATGGACAATAACCATGTAATGTAATAAAAATGAGTACCAGTGTGCTAGCACCATCTCATCTACTTAAAAATATTTCTTTAATTTCATCTTCTTCATCATTATCATTACTATATTATTATTATTACTATTATTACTATTACATTTTTTTGTTATTTTATTTTTATCATTTAAATGGATCGTTAAAAAAATAAAATTAATGGTAATTGAATGCAATAATCGTTTAAATTGTTAGGAATTATTGCACACATTCATACACACACAAATACTAATATCAACAACATTACAACAACAAATTTGAATGTATACAGTACGCATTCATCTCACGATTTCAACCAACCGCTTCGGGAACTTCATAACATAAGAAGCCAGAATAAAGTTAATCATAATAATTTTAGGTAATCTTTATGAGTATCTCCTGTGGTCAGAGGGTGTTCATTCGACTCAAAGTATTTTCGTTGGAACTAGACTATGTTGAGAGCCCAAAAAAATTGTTTGGATTTCTAAGTGGTTTAAAATTCAATCTGAGAGCCTGCATGATCAACAAGTACAAACTGCTAGTAAGGTTTTCTCGGCTATTAACATGATACCTTGTTATTCCATTCGTAAGCTTGATCTTGCATTTCAAAAACTTAGGCGGTGCCTCAACTCTTAACATATAATAATTGAACGTAATAGTCCCATTGTGATATACGGCACAAATGCAAAACAGGCTCCATATGCGGAGTAACTTATGTCTGCCAAACAGTAGTACTTGGAAAATTGGGGCTAGCTTGCCATGATGCATTGGTTGGAGCCAATTGATTGAATCAAAGGAATGGCAATCTGGAATTTATAGGGTATAAGTACCATGACAGAGTTTGATCCCATGAAATATATTGAAAGAGTGAGACTAGATTTTTATTTTAATCCCCAAAATCGAATCCAGTTCTTTCTGCTCACTTGATCGCACCTATTTCTTCTCCAAGATCATTTAAGTTGAGACACCCTTCCAAAACCGTAAGGTAATGAACCTACGACTAACCGGATGACTAATTCTAGTCATTGCTTCAGCAGGTTTTCCATAGTGTTAAGCATGGAGAGAGGTATATACAGTCGACTAAAAATCGGGGTCTCTACCGTTCCTTTTGTCAATCAAAACGAGTCGAAAGATTATCCATATAGCGCGAAATATACCCAATTACAGGCATCAGCAGTACCGGTTTTGCAGCGGTTGGGCAAGACATGAGATTCGTCATGAGATTTCTCGCAGTTAGGCAGGCAATCATTCATTTTTCTATGACTTACTTCAGCTATACATATGCCTCGTTTCATTTCGGCTGGGATGTGACCACTGCTCCTATCTGCCGCTATTTTTTGAGTGACCACAACCCTGGCACCAAAAGCATTGCAGGTGAGGAACATCACAGGATAAATACAGCCCGCTTATTTATTTTAACTTCTTCGTTTTACTGCTCTAGTCTATTTTTAATAAATAGATAGACCTAAATATGGCCTGAAGGCTAATCCCTATTGGTATTTCCTACTGCTACCTTTAACTCTTCCTCGGTTGTGAAGTTATCTAAATTCAGGAATTCCAGTCATCAAACCTCGCCATTTTGCCCTAAGAGAGTTTGGTTGGCTTCCTGGATTTTATTGAGGTCTGTTTAGTGACCCAACTCAATCAGCACTCCGCCGTTGATAGCCTTTCGATTTTACCAATTTCTGTTTCCAGGGTTCTTATTTCCCCTTTTACGCCATTTATGACTGACAGTTATAGCCCAAGTACTTTTATTGCTATTCTAACCTCTCTGTCCTTAAACTAGGTCTCCTCCTCAAAGCCACTATACCTTACTGCCTTGGTAAACGATTACTATATAATATCATGAGTCATAACGCCCAGGCTTTCAGCATTCCATCTGATTGTTTCCAGTTATCCAATGGGAAGTACAATCCCTTTTAGAATCTGGTCGAGCTCCACGAGACCATCTTTAACGATCCTGCAAATGCTTTTTGTCGAGTCGTTACCGTTTTTATTTCTTTTAGGTGCTTTTGAAACCTTCAAAGATCTTCACTCTCTTGTTCCTAAAATTGCACAGCGAGGTTGATTGCTTTGTCGATAATGCCAAAGTTTTATTTCTAAGACTCATTTTCTTTAAGGACTTCGTTTAAAAAAAAAAATTACCTCCTTCGTATATATCACTTAACCCGTAATTACACATGGAATAGAAAGAACATCTTTAGAACTAGTGAAATTGGCTTTTAATTTCAAACCACAAAGTAGAATTCTGGTCACGTGTCTTTTGCACTCGATTGACTGCATTAATGACCTCTGCAATGAAATTTAAAGTTGAGTGAGTCCTCCGAAATCCAAATGTGAAAAGCCGCCAGCTGCCTAGAGGAATAACTCTATTCATTGCTTGAGCAAATTATCCAAATTATCAAGCATGCATAGAGTGTGTACTTCGACGGACAATTAAGGTTGCCACCTTTTCCTAAAGTAAACAGAACCAGTCGAAAGATCTACATATAGATATAGAAATACTCTCAACCACATTCACCAGTTATACAGGTCTAGCAATTATACATCTTCAATACCTTCACTGGAATACCATTCGGTCTCAGACCTCTCCCAAATTGGCCACTGGACTAGTAAGCTTATCCTCCTTGAAGTCAGACATATTCCTTTTCTGTCTTGGGGCCTCAACTTATATCTCAAATTTGAGTTTTGATCAGGTTGTCTACATTATTTTTCAATTATTTCTGACTCCACCGTGTTGCATACATCACAACTCACCTTCTTGAGCAAAGCTTGCAATTGACGAATTCTTGATCTCTGCTCTGATCTTTGCCCGTTATGCAAAATTGACGCTAAATGCATTATCCCTGCCACACGCCTATTGAGCAATGCTTCTGAGTCCTAAAATATTCCTTTTTAGTTAACTCCCCTTACTTTGCTTTAACATCAGAAAGTCACACGCCCACTGAATTAACGGGCTTCAACGTAGGCTCTAGATGGAGCTTCACTGGATATCTGATAAGCTGCCCTCCATGATGCTTTTACAAATACCAAACCAGATTGGTAACATCTAGCTTGGTTGTGTTCGATCCATGTGAGCATTGGGTTCTCACTAGGTGAAATTGTCTCTCGCATTGCAATCTGAAGGTGATGTAGCTAAGATCACTACCGAGGTAAAACGTGCCAACACCATGGTAATATCCAGGATAGAGTACCTGAAGCCTGGTCTTAGATATGTGGGTGTTAAGCATCTATTTGTTACGTTTAAGCCATTTTTAGGTATCATCTTTATGACCAATTTTCTTCTAGTTACCTGTTTCGGCATATCTAATAATGCGCTCACTTACTAAAAACTAGCTGAGTCATGAGATCACTCGCAATTCCGCAATCTTTTAAATTTCACTGAAGAACTTTCTCCTCCATCTGTGTCTTTTCTCCATCTGTAGTCCCTTTATGAAGGGCAATCAGACATCTGATGCTTGAATGTGATTTGCTGCCACTACATTTGACTTGTCACAGATGAAATAGTTTATTCTTATGATCAGAACCTTTGCAGTGCCTATAAAGTGATAAAATTCAGCACCGAATTCTTCTGGTTTGATTGTAAATCCAGCCTATTCTTCTCAATTCTAATACTTTAGGAGCAGCCCGCTCATTTATTTCGACTTCTTCGTTTTTTTGCTCTAGTCTTTCTTTGATAAATAGGAGGACCCGTATATCGCCTAAAGGCTGATCCCCAGAGGCATTTCCTACTCCTACCTTTACCTCTTCCTTGGTTGAGAAGATATCCAAGTTCAAGATTTCAAGCCTTCAAACTTCGCTAGCTTGCGCTGAAGCTGTTTGTATGGTTACCTGAACTGTATTGGAGCCTGGAGTCTCAATTTAATCAGCACTCTGCCATTGAAGGTATTACGGTTTTTTCGGTTTATAGTGTTGTGGCTTTTAGATTTTGGTCAACTTTTTACAGTTATCCTATCGAATACAATCTCATCGATTTCCTCTTCGGAGACCATCTTTATCAGAAAAATCCTGCTAATTTTTGTTTCTAGTGTTTGCGGTTTTTATTTTCTTTAGGATTTTATGACACTTTCAAAGATCGTCTCCCTCCTATTCATCAAACTGCAAATCGATGGAACAAATATCAATACCTACGGTAGTTGATTGCTTCATGTAAATATTGGACCAAAAAGATCATTCGCGCACAATTTCATTCTAGCGGATATGATCCGTAGTGGCGCTGATTTACTCAGTAAATTCGGTATCCTCATTGATCTCAAACACAAGAAGCTGATGGATCCAGCTATACTCAACTGTCGCTCAATAGTTTTGTGGTGAGAGTTGATATTTCAACTCACAGACATTTGACGATCGATAACATGGCATTCTTTTGAAAAATTTCTTTTAATAACAGCAGCACCGAAATGCAATCTACCGGTGAAACACAAAGTGATACATTACACTGTCATGAAAACTATTTTCTCGTGTCAAGACCACGCCAACTAGATCCGGTGCGTCATAAACATGTATTTACTGAGGTTCAACATTAGGTGACATTAGGCATTTGCACCCCATCTGCATCTCCTGTCTCTTGTCTAGTCCATTTGGTAAAGAAGTGCGATCAGGATTGGAGACCATTTAGGGATTATCGTCGCCTACACATGGTCACAACACCTGATCAATATCCGATACCTCAATTCCAACATTTTTCCATGGATGTAAAATGTTCTCAATAACTGATATTTTCAGAGCCTACTATCTTATTCCCCTTACACCCGAATATGTTCACAAAATGGCAATAACGATCTCATTCAGTGTTTTCAAATTCACAGAGATGAAATTTGGTCTTCGTAATCATCCGTAATGGTGTTTTGCTGTCCGACGAACGGAAAAATCCAATTAGGGGATTTTCAGCCCCTACCTCAATCAAAGGAGTCCAGCGATTCATTGGTGTGGTAAACTATTACCACTAATTCATATCAAAAATTGCTGAGATAGTTTGATAATTACCTCACACCAATTCACACATACGTGGTCGCAAAACTCAAGATGACCAAAACAGCCGAGAAGTTTTCTTGGCCCGAAAAGTGTCAAAATGCACTCACTCAGTTTAAACGTGAATTATCAAATTTAATCCTTCAAGAATGATCTTTGAATGACACAAAATTCACGCATAAAATACTGCCGTGGGTGCCATCCTATAACAGTGAAGTGAATAATGTTTGGAGCCTCTGGGTTTCTTTTCTAAAAAAAAAATTCGGATGCCCAAAAGAAATACTCAGTACTCGATCGGAAATTACTTGCCATTTATCTGACCATCAAACATTTCCGCTATTTTGTCAATGATAGGTACTTCACAATTACACCGACCACATACCTGGCAAGAGCAATTGAGTCAAAAACTGAACGCAGTCCAACACAATCACGTTTCTTGGATTACTTCTCTTAGTTTACCATGGATATTCGTAACATCCTAGACAATGTCGTCACTGATAATCTACCTTGCACATCAGATCATGAAACTATGCCGCAGTCAAACTCTTTTCGACTTTTCAACAATTACCAATGCACAAAAAGCAGACTGGGAACTTTACAATTTTTTTGCTGGATTTGGTGGCTTGGAAATCTATTGCGCAATATTAAAGCGAACTACCGACCCCATGTTGGAGAACCTCTACGTCAAACCATCTTTGACACTCTGCATTATATTTCCCATCCAAGTATGCGTGCTACTCGTAAATTGACCAGTTTTTGATACTTTTGGTCCAGTGTAATTCAGGGTGTACCCCGGTGAGTTAATTCTTGTTGATTCTGCCAAAAATCGAAATTTCAGCAACATACAATATCATCTAATAGACAATTTCTCTTTCGATCAGATTGACCTAATACATATAGACATTGTAGGACCACTTCCTCCATCTAACGGTTACATATATTTCTTAACCTGCGTCGATCGTTTTGGACGCTGGCATGAAGTGTACTGCATATGACAGATGTGTCATCAGTTACCATTGCCAAGACATTAGTGAGCAATTGAGTATCTCGATTCGGCGTTCCTCGTTATATCACAACGGATCAAGTAACGCAATTTGAGTCTAAGATTTTGTCGGAGTTAAGGTTTCTCATGGGTTTACAATGGTTACGTATAACGGCTTAACATCCGTAAACCAAGGGCGTGGTTTTATATTTTCATCGTTAGCTGAAGACTGCTCTTATGGCCCGAGGTAACACAATTCATTGGAGTTCGGAAATACCAATCGTTTTCCTGGAAATTCGAGCAACATTGAAAAGGTTTTCAGAAGCTACCAGGTAAGTTCTTCGTTAATAATCCTCATTTACCCATTTCAACTACAGATACAGTCTTCGTCTTGCTCTCTTACTCAAAGATGTAGTATACGTTCGTGATCATGTAGGAAACCAGCATAAGGTTTCGAGCATTATTTGATTCAGGGTCCCAATCAATGTTAATTAGGGAAATACTCCTTCAAAACCAAAAACTACCATGATCTTACACAAATATGCGGATATTAGGCATATTTAAAACAAAGGCTGAACCATCAATGGGCATCGGCCACAAAACCATTCACTTGCGATTCAAATTAGTCTATAAAATTGAGGCACTGATCCTGACAAATGAAAAATGTTCAGTTAGATCGTGCTTACCACACGCCAAATGCAATCGATATTTTGCTTGGAGTAGATATATTGAAGAACTCATAAAAGGTTCTAGATCTTGGAAGAACTTCCCACAGCATTAACTTTTTTCAAAGCGGAAGCACAATCTGAAAACCATTTTGTTGAAACTCATGCAAGGAACTCTGAAGGTAGGTATGCCGTTTGACTACCATTTAACTTGTATTCTAGAGATTTGGCACTTTCGAAATCTCTTGCTACCAACAGATTAATGGCTATATGGAGCGTAAGTTCAGAAAGCACCCAGATCACCTTACTCAATAAACCACATTCATGACTGACTATTGGAGGTAAGGACATATGCAGGAGATAGAATCTAACGATTTAGAAAGCCCAACAAACAAATGTTCCGACCTGACCATGCTTAATGATTGAATATGACATCTGCAGCACGAAACTGAGGGTTGAAAACATTTAGAGAAAATGTACCAACAGATCGAAGTCAATCATATAGACACTTATGAACATGTCTTCTGCAGTTTTTTCAATTAAAACTTCCAAGTACGCAACGTCTTGTACTTCGTTTTTAGCTGTTTTACAGTACACCAGATCGTGGAAGATTACAAATCGTAATACCCAATAAGATCCAGTATAGTTAAGAATGATTTTTACGTCGACAATTGCCAATCTAGCTCTAATTCGATCAACAAGAAATTAGCAATACAGGATATTTCAGTATTGCTTGCAAAAGGTAGTTTGATCTTCCAAAAATTAAAATCTAGCTTCTCTGAGCTATAAGCGCAGTTTTATCTGATCTCAGAGAAGACATCAATCCCCATATTGATGACGATAATGGAATCCTACCAAAGATACCCCAAAGCAACTCTTGGAGTGTAGTCGGCAATCGAATGGACCTAATTATGGTTAGTCAGATCAAAGGAACACGGACTGTTGAGTTAATCGAGCATTTATAAGGTGTACGACCATGAGGTGTCATGTTGCTTATAAATCATATAAATTTCTCTATATGAGCACAACTACAAGTTCACGTGCAAAAGCGGAAGTTAATCGCAAAAGATGATTGCAGAGGCAGGCAAAATTGAATGGTACTGGCCAGCAATGGCCTGTCACAATCTTATATCACTATACTATAAAATAAAATTAGAAAAAGTACTTTATATAATTTAAACGACATCAATAAGATTTTTATCTTAATTGGTTAATTAAATTTCTGCATTTCTAATTTAACTTTTTTTTTTTTTTTAACTACTGTAACTTTCATCATATATTGTGCACATGTACGACAATAAATGGGGAAATTAATTTTTTATAGTATTTAACTGCATTCTTATCAATGTACACCATTATTGCACTAATTAATATAAGATAATGATGATGGTTGTGGTAAGTAATTGGATTTTAACTGTACGTGTAAATGTTGAATGTTGAAATGAAAAATTGTCTTAAACCAAAACATAAAAATCTATCCTCTCACATGCATAATTGATAAAACACAAAGATTTCATCTTTCTTGTGTGTTATTACTTCTTAAACGTTATGAGTGTGCGCACTGTGCATTTGTTCTAAGCAGCAGCAACAACAACAACAAAACGACCCAAGAATCATTCATTCGCGTGTTTAATTAATTATCAATGTCCGATCGATTTGTACATAAAGCTGAGAATATTACACCCTAGAATAATGTGCGCAAATAATTTTGCGATCACTTTTGTTTTTGGTTTTCCTTTCTTTTGTTTTTGTTCTTCAAACAATCGTGTTTTGTTTTCTGAGATTTTAATTTTTTTTTTTTTGTTTGTTTTAGTTTTTTGCAAGTGAAATTAAATGCTTGGTGTGAAGTTGATTTTGCTGGTAAATTTATGGTCGATATGCACAATTGCACGATGATCGCACAAACAGCTTCACTATATTACTATTTATGTAAACAAATATGTAACAGGGTGGTATATTATAAATTATATATATATATATATATATATATATATATATATATATATATATATATATATATATATATATATATATATATATATATTATCATTATTTTAAAAGGTTCATCAACCCTGCTTCCATTTTGGAATAATAAATTCCAAACTAATCTTAGTATATGAGTTTTGAACAAATTTTATAAAGGAATAATCTTTTCGGAAGTGATAAACACGTAATGCAAGTCAAACCAGCTCCTAAGAAATCAACGGTTCATTTTAATCTTCTGAACTTTGGTTCTAAAGTTTTTTTTTTAACTTGATAAAAACTATAATATTATCGTCTGTACCCCAACATACTGGTCCTTCGAGCCGGATTAATTTTCCGATCTGCATTGGTTCAACATTTTTTCGAACATCTATAAGCTGCATATTACGCTAAATATACTGAACGCCTCAACACGAAGCATCAAATTGCAACCACGTTTGGAAAAATTGGATTTTTGCATTTGCATAAAAGACTGCATTTGCATAATAATCGGATAATTTCTGTATCGTACGTGAATTTGTCAAAAAAATTCAAAATTTTCCGCTACACCGTGCAACAAAAGTGTGTTGAGAATACAATACTATTTTACTCATGCCGCAAATCAATTGAATTGTGTATTATTGGGGTTGTCAAAATCATAAGTGTGCTGAAGCCCATGTGTGCTCACAATTTCCATTAAAATGGCTAAATTAGCAGCAGAGAATTATCAAAGAGCCACTAACAAGGGTAAACTATACCGTTTATCTCGGGAGAATACTTTGAGTGGCATCATTTTATGATTTGTACTATATTCTACGAAACCCGATGCTCCTCCTCTGAATGCGGTACATAGATTTCAATATTTAAAAGGATGTATTCATCGTTAAATCGGATAAAAATAATGGAAAAGAAATTTTAACGCAATTTCATTTATTTTGGAGGACGAGGAGCTTGGAAACAACGCACAGCCAGATAAGTATAATAAGGCACAAATTTAGAAAATGTAATGCAGCAGATAATGCAATCATTGAGCAATAATGAATTCCATCATCGTGAATTGTTAACGAATGATGATGAACTGCGACTGTTTTTTAAAACAAACAAGGGAGAAGCTTTCCTTTAATCAGATCCTTGCGAAGAAGTTGCTAATTTTACGATCAACTACCAAATCACACCAACCACTCAGAACAAACGCCAAAACTTCGATTTACTTGGTTGCTTATCACCGATTATTAACCAGGTGTAAATGCTTTACAAAATTTAAACTAGGATCAGGAATTTCTGTCAATTGTTATGCATCAATGGAAATCCATTGGAAGCAAAATAGTCGTGTAGCTGACAGCTGGTGAACTCAAAAATATCTACAGTCCAAATTTTGTAATGTGAGTGAATAAGCATATGGTGATGTTATTGAACACAGGCATATGGCGAGTATAATTGCTTCCAAATTACGCTTAGCATCGGTGAAGCTAATCAGCTTACCAAGGTTCGAACTAATGTATCAAATCGTACTGGATTGATTATGAGCAAATTCGAGGCATTAAACCATTTTCATTTCACATCGGGTCAGCGAAATAATGTTGTTAAACAAACGGGAACTTGCAGACACAAAAAATCACCCATGTAGTTTAAGTCCCCCAAAGATTACTATATTCATTCATTCATATTACCATCAAACCATCATGCAGTTTGAGGACTAGAAAGAGACAATCATATATTTCTCAACCACTTTAGTGTAAGGCTCAATGAAATCATGGGAGAATTCGTGGCACACCAAAAGATTTTTTATGGGACTTTTCACAATTACAACACGGTCATCATGAAGCAAAACTACACGAGCAAACATTCCACAATTTAATGGCAATTACCAGGATTGAGCATGTTTCAATGATCTATTCCATGGTCAAATTCATTCCAATACGAAATTAAGTAAAGCCACTAAATTTTGATACCTAAAGGGTTGTTTAGGAGACAAGGTGGCTAAAAATGGTGAGCATATACCAATATCTGATGTCACATACGACCAAGCATGGACCAAACTGTGTAAGCGGTTTGAAAAGAAACCACATATTGCAAATTTGTATTGGCAAACCCTTATGGACCAGCTCCTAGTGAGTAAGTCTTCGGTCAATCAATTCCGCATGTTGTGTGACACATCAGATGAAGTGCTTCGAGGTTTAACCGCATTATATTAAACCACAGCGAAGTGACATTCAATCGTCATCTTCATATTACTCCAGAAAACTGGTCCGAAGACAATGTGGCTAGAACATGTCATCAATAAGGAATTCACTACCAAAGATGAGCTCACAAAATGTCTTACAACACGCTGCGATTTATTAGAAATGTCTCAGATGCAAGTCATTTATGCCAAGCATGAAGTTTCCCAAAATTAAGCGCGATTTCAAATCCACATATCAACCAACTTTTACCAGTTGAAATTACTCTTGGTGAGTTCTTCGAAATACTATTACCTGAAACTATCAAACGAAATGGGCGAGTAATAGCCCAAAATACTATATTCGGCCGAATTATCTGTGGAAATAAGAGACGTTGATGTCCTTCTACGACAGTTTTTTGAAGTTGAGGAGGTAAAGTTCTGCGCCATTGGTTACGGAAGGAGAAAAATTGAGTGAAACTCACTTCGAAAAAACTTCTTCTAAAACGAAAGAGGAAAGACACGCTGTAAGGTTACCCTTTAAACCAAATTCTCCCAACCTCGAAAATTAAATAAATGCGGCAAAATCACGATTAATGTTACATACGGTCTGGCGTCATCACCATACATGCCATTAGATCATTAAACCAGTTAGCAATACACAACCAAAAAGGATTACCACTTGCTGACGAAATTGTGTTTAATGATTTTGACGTAGATGAATGATGTCATGTCAGGAGTCGACGATTTAATGCATGCAGCGGAATGTCGAGACCAGTTAATTGAATTGACGACGCGAGGTGGGTTTAATCTGAAGAAATGACAATCAAACTTTAAACAACTTTTAACAGTCATACCAGCGGACGTTCAAGAAATTTTACATTGCAGTAGATGTCGATGAAACCCGAAGCACAAAGGTTTTAGGGTTACAATGGCATCCTGATGCTTTTCATAGTGTCGATCTACCACAAACAAACATATCAACTAAACGACCGATATTATCGGAGGTTTCCAGATTATTCGATCCCCTTGGATTATTGGCACCATTTATAATATCCATAAAGGTTTTATTTCAAAAGCTGGGATAATCTGTTACCACCTGACGCTGCAGCTAAATGGTCTAATATGAGCAGTGCATTCATTAATTTCATAGATCTTAAAATACCTCGATTGGTCATTGTGCTTAACCACCGCATTCAAAACCATGAATTTAGTGATGAATCTGAAGAAATTTATGCTGCTGCGGTTTACATGAGAACACATGAGATGACAGGGGAAATTACGCCATACGTTTGATAGTGGCAAAAATAGAGGTTGCTCATATACAGCAGCTATCCATACCACGATGTGGCGCGGGTCTGTTAACCAAGCTACTTCAAGCTGTAGCAAAGTCTATGGACTACCAAAATCTGAAATTTTTACTTCCATAACTGTTCTTCAATGGTTGCAAGCCCACCCAGAAAGTGGAAAACGTTCATCGGTAATTGAACTGCCGAGATCCATACCAGATTGCGGTAATGCCAATGGAGACACGTAAGTTCCACGGATAACCCAGCGAATAACGGCACATGAGGAGTTCATCCAACCAATTTAAAAACTTAAATTTCTAAAACTAGACGACAATACCAGGCCAACACAAAAGAGAGTCTACCCCACAAGTGAAGTGGCACATGAAGAGAGGATTAGGACGATGCATTTGTTTGCAACCGGTACAGATAAGGACTGCATTTTAACCAAGAATTCATCGTGACACAAATTGTTACGAATGCTTTCGTATATTTTTAGGTTTACGACAAACATACGAATGAAAGCAAAACGTGGTTAGCAGGCAGAGGTCCTTTTCGTCTCCCCTAATGAATTTTAATGAGCTGCTGTCGAGGTGTACATACGACTTCAAAAGGAAATATTTGCAGAAGAAGTCGGGACGTTACACGCCGGTAGAAATGTGTCATCAAAATCAAAAATTGCATGTCTTCACCCATACCTAGATGATAAACACGTATTATACGTAAGTGGTCGCTTACACAATGCCAACATGTCATATAACAGAAGACGTCCTATCATTATACCAGCAGATCAACCTATAACTATTCTGATCATTGCCGATATTCATCAGTATACTTTAGACGGTGGGGCACCAATTATGTTGTTCCATATCAGACACACGTATTGGATCTTTCGCTGTAGAAATCAAGCCAAAAAATGCATACACAAATATATAAAGTGCTTCAAAATGAGAGCCAAGGCAGCTAACCAATTAATGGGCAGTTTACCGTCTTCAAGGGTAGTAGCTCCGAAGCGAGCATTTGAGAATATCAGTGTCGCTATGCCGGTGCCATAATAATAAAAACGTCATCGATAAGAAACGCAAAGAGGCAAAAGGCTTATATAACTCTATTTGTTTGCTTAACCATCAAGGCCGTGCATCTAGAACTTGTGACAGAGGCAACCACTGAAGCATTTATTACAGCGCTTCGAAGATTTAGCGCAAGAAGAGGTAACCCCACAACCATATATCGTGATAACGGCCACAATATCGGTCCCAGCAATGTTACCAGTAGATTGAAAGATATATTCTTTCAAGGTGGGAAGAATGTTGCAGATTATGCCTTATGTTTCGATGCGACATAATTATTATAGTAATACACATTTATAGGTCAACAAATATTTTGTTACACTTTTTCCTTTTATTTCTTTGAATTATTATCAGCTGTTTTGCTTTTGTAATTTGATTGATTTGATTGATTGATTTTTAATGTACTGCCAAGCATTAAGCAGGATATCCCGGAAAGCGCCGGGCCCACAGTACACCTGTTTTTACATAAACTTGGAAGAATATGGGAGGATACTAGTTAAATTATTGAGATCGACCCGGTTACAGACACCTTGGCGGCCAATAGTTAGTAAATTTTTTTGGGGTAGGGAAACGAAAAGTATGTTAGTTATGAATTAATTGGTCCGATTTTCCGGTATCCAATAGTCAAACTACTGTTAGTGTAAGACAATCACATTTTGAATTTTTTTTGAGCATCTCAGACATAGGCAGAAATAAGGCATGCGTTTGTAAGCATGTAATCAACCAAAAACTAGCTCCAAGATTCGAGGGAGATTTTCGATTAGAAGTTGAAGCTTTAATATTTGACAAATTAACACAACAACTATCCGAGACAAATGTCGATATAACCAAATGGACTTATCTGCAGAATATACAACTAGCAGATCCATATTATTACCAAGCTCAATCAATCGATCTGGTACTAGGGGCAGACTACTATCCATCAATAACTAAAAACAGCATGATAAAAGGCGAATGCCAGGAGCCTATGGCACGACATACGAAGTTCGGATGGATCATAATAGGAAGCATGGGTAATTTAGAAAGCCAAAATAGAACAACCATGGTGTCGACCAAAGAAATCGAAGAACAATTGAGATTGTTCGTGCAACAAGACAACATTCCTGAGGAGCGAAGCCGCCGTCATCATGATATCGCCCAGTGGGACGATATCATGATGACCGATATATAGTACGAATTCCATTCAAGGACAACTACGTCAAACTAGGAAAATCGCGTAAAAAGGCCATTGCAAGATTATTACAAACCGAAAGAAGATTTATGAAAGATTCTGCTTACAAAGAACTTTATCATAAATTCATGCAGGACTACATTGCTTTAAAACACAACATAAAAGTACCAAGATGGGTGAATACTAGAACAATTGGACAAAAGTATATGGACCACAGTTCCTGGCAACAACAACATCGCAATGGGATGCAACGTTGACCAACGACTCAGAAGACAAGCCACCGGAAGTGCAGCAGCAATTCCAACCAGAGCTGGAAGAAAAAGTAGTTCTAGTGACCATTACAAAGGAAACACACTCCCTCTCAAAAGTATTTACCAACATCTCGGCATACAACAAAATAAGGCGCATAGTCGCATATTGTTTGCGATTTATCGACAACAGGAGGCACACAAATATTAACAAAGGAGCTAACAGCGCAAGAATGACAGCGCGCGGAAACGTTAGTTTTAAAACTAAGCCAGGCCCAAAACTTCGGCCAAGAAATTACACTCATAAAAAAAACTAAAAGATTATGCCAAGGTTATAAGCTGTCGTCACTAAACCCAATATTGGATGATAAAGGGCTATTACGTGCGATGGGGCGTTTGCAAAACTCAGACTTGTCTTACGACAGCAAAACAACCCATAATGCTGAGTAAACATAACATAATCACACAAAAAATCATCAAGAAAGCTCATAGCAAGACATTGCATGGCGGCACTCGAGTAACGTTGGCAATCCTGAGGAACAAGTACTAGATACTCGATGATAGCCACAAACAAACCAACATGGAACAGTTGATGGGCGAGCTACCACCATCAAGAGTGAGGCCGGGAAGACCGTTCGCAAAAACGGGAATCGACTATGCAGGGCCCATCCAACTAAGAACTTCCCCGGGCTGAGGCTATAAGGCATACATGGGATGCATCGCACTATTTATATGCTTGGTGACAAAGGCCATTCATATCGGAACAGTAAGCAACTTAACAACAGAAGGGTTTATTGCTGCGTATAAGCGGTTTATAGCCAGGCGGGGATTATGCACAGATATATACTCCGACAATGGGACATACTTTGTTGGAGCTAACGCCAAAATAAAGAAATGCTACTACATGGCCATGGCGTCACTACCAAGTGACATATCAACCATACTCGCTAGTGAAGGAACAACCTGGCATTTTATACCACCGCATACCCCCCACTTCGGAGGCTTATGGGAAGCCCGAATAAAATCGGTGAATTTTCACCTTAAAAAAGTGATAGGAGAAACAACACTCACATTTGAAGAATTATACACCGTCATCACTCAAATCGAAGCAGTACTCAATTCTCGACCCTTAACCCCGCTCACCAATGACGTCTCGGACCTAATAGCATTGACACCAGGTCATTTTTTAATTGGGGATTCTCTAAAGGCACTCACCAAACGCAGACATTGATAAGATAACACTAAGAACAAGATGGCCCTTGGTAGAAAAAAAGGTACAAGATTTCTGGAAACGATGGCCATCAGAATATCTACACCAACTACATCAACGGAATAAGTGGACAAGTATTCAACCTAATTTAATGACCAATGACCTAGTTCTATTAAAGGATGACCAACTACCTGCCACACGATGGAAGTTAGAACGGGTTCTCCATACTCACGCCGGAACTGATGGTTTAGTGCGAGCAGTCACAGTTAAATATAAGGACGCAATCTACAAGTGGCCAATAGCGGAACTATGCAAGCTACCAATTAACGATCGAACCGATGAAACTGAGCCAATACAACCAAGTCAACTGGCGACAGATGTAACACCCAAGAATAGCATACCGAAAACCAGTCGAACCCTTAGCACCACGTCTAGACAACAACCAAGCCGACGTGCCAAAAACATAGAAAAAAACATAGAAAAAAATGTATCCTATAGCACTATACCGGCAGACCCCCGAAACATACACCAGTAGTCCACGATCAATTCGGAGCAAACGGATCAATTCGAATGCCGGCCCCCGTGAGTCCCAATAGACAGCAAACTGATAACATTGTTATCAGTTTGCTGTCTACTAGGACTCGCAAAGGCCAGCACCCGAACCGAACAACCCGCACAGTCCACCGGCATACACCTCGAGAGTCCACCGGTATATAAAACAGTCCACCGGTATATAAACTAGAAGTTGTAGCGATGGAGTGCACT
Organism: Tipula confusa; assembly: GCA_963556175.1. Classification (NCBI taxonomy): domain Eukaryota; kingdom Metazoa; phylum Arthropoda; class Insecta; order Diptera; family Tipulidae; genus Tipula; species Tipula confusa. Next base: position 176,165,599 of record OY744476.1, on the reverse strand, counting down.
TTAGTAATTCAGTACAACATGAGCACTTACTGGAACGAAATTGAGAACATCGAATTGGCTCACAAGGAGCTACAGGCACTTTGCAAGGAACTGCCTAGATTGAATTGCAATATTCTAAACCAACTAAAATGGCAATTAGGAAATCTAATGGCGGATAATGAACTTCTGCTAGCTAGTAACAAGGGACGATCACGCGTAAGGCGAGGTCTAGGAGACACGATGGGTGTCATATTAGAGGAAATGTTCGGAATACTCACACAACGAGAGGCCATCGAATATGAAGATCGATTCAAGAGAATTAACAACAATGAGCACCATCTACTAGCACTAGTGAAAAATCAAACATCTTTGATCGATAATACCGTCACAAAACCTTAAAATTAAAACAAATTAGACTCAGAAAAATTAATAAACATTACAAATCCCTCTTGTTATATATTTATACCTACTATCGGGCTACCCAATAAGAAGCTTCATTTTGAATAGCCTGCTATTTGGGCCGCTGTCAATGTTGACGCTGTCATCTTTTGACATTTGACAAGTAAGCTGTTTTGCTTTTGTAATTTGGTTTACAAATTTACGCTGAAAAGAGGGAAATAGAAAATGTGAATTATTGTAATTATTATTATTATGCTCAATAGGTTGGGATGTCTCTAGTTCACATAAAATTATAATTAATTAATTCAAATATGAAATGTTGTACAAACAAACACAAAACAAAAGCAAAATTAATTGACATTTTGACATTTGTTACGTAGCAACGAAATTGCCATCTCGTTTAAACTAGAACTGTTATATTTTTGTAAACTGTTATAATCTTGTAGTCGAGTGAGGAGAAAATATTGTTATGAGGAAGGGGGTGGCTAAAGAATGGGAGAGGTTATAATATAATCGAACAAAAGATATAATTTAGTATTGAGCAGGCAATTAAAGATAAAAATTGAAAAATAAAACGCGCTATTGTACTCGAACATTTAATCGATCCGTATCTAAAGTCAATTACATAAAATACATCCATATTGTATGTTTTCACTGTGATTATTTGACGACTCTACGAAAACGACATAAATGGTAAATCTTCATATTGATCATTGGTCAGGATAGTCAAAACCGATCCCGAAACAACAAACTTGGCTCAAAATAAACTCGAACTGTATCGTTACAGAATTAGTCTCATGATGTAATGATGGTTTGTCATAAAAATATATCACAATTTAACGATTTTACACTCCGGTACATAAATCAAAATTAATTACTTTTTCATCTTAAAGGTATACGGATAAGTAAAAGAAAAACTTTTTATTTTGCTATATAGCTAAGATATATAATTTATTAAGTTTTTATATCCTTTTTGTTCTCTCTCTCTCCATCGTTTACTCACTCTCTCACTCTTAAACAATAACCATAAAATACTAATGATTACTACTATTTACAATTAACAATTTCACAATTACAGGCAAAACACGAAAATATAAATTTTCCCAGCATCCTAAATTATCCTTTATATATATATATAGTTCGTATAAAGAATGTATTTTTTTTTTTTGAACTTCTTAAAATGTCCCTTACATTATTTGTTGCAATATATCTTCTAACTATGGCTATGTGTCTTTCGATGTATACACATCCACTCGTGTACAAGGAAACATAAATATTTTATTTTTGATCCTTAAATTCTCTTAGGTGTAACCCATAGTATTTTATATAGGTTTTCGGTCTATTAATTAATGTTCAGTCCTACATACGTACGGATGATGATTACGATTATTATTAGGGGGTTTACGTTTTTCTATTGTTTAAGATTAAAATGAATTTCGTTTTAAGAATCTTAAATATTTTTGTTGTTGTTTTATTTTCCGTTTTTGGTCCTAAATTACTGTCTCTGTTGTGCTAAAAGTTTTTTTTTTTTTTGTTATTTATTTATAAGTTGGTTTTAGTTAGAAAAATATTTTGGAAAAACGTAAATCAAATATAAAAGTTTTTCGTGAATGGGGGATGTTGATTAGGCGGTATGAAAAAAGTCGTACTAACTGTAGTTTGTTACTCTTTTTTGAGGTTTTTTGTATGTTGTATTTTTTAACTGGAGCTTTTCATATATACATAACAAGAAATTTTAACAAATAGATGGTCGGATTAAGCCGATTGACATATTTTTAAGGACCGAGCAATGTGAGGTGGGGTTGCAAAAGGGTTTTTTCACCACTTGATTACGATCGGTGAAGACGAAAAACACAACTATGATCCTCTGTTGGAGTGCAGAACCCATTGGCTGAAGTTTACCTGTATTTATGCAAACAGTTCCTCCACATGATCATTCTGGCACATATTCTTGATTAGTTTTTACATTTTCAAGCTGCAGTTCTATGTGGGAAAGGCTCCTTTGATTCATAATGCCATAACCCGTATTGGAGTTACACATTGTACTTGATCTGGTATTACATATTATTCTCCCTCTGAATCTATGGGTATTGGCCTAGGTTGTAAATTGATATTGAAAAATCTTGTTTATTTTTCCACCGGTCTCCATCGCAATATGAATGGTGGATTTTTCTATGAGATCTTGTGTAATTCATCATAATGGGGCACCGCTAAAGAAATGCCTGTATTCAAGTAAAAGCTTATTCTGGCGATGTAATATTTTTTATAGTTCTTAGAAAGTCAAGATTGCTTCTCCAATAACCTTTACTTAATGCTTTTCCACCGCCTTTAATGTCGTCTCCCAAAGTCTTCCAAAATGGAGTGAGGCGGAATGCATGAAGTGCCATGTTTTTTCCATCGTTTACCAATTATAGCACGGTAATATATTTAGAGGATGTTCGAAGCAATGCAGCTAATTCTTGCTAAAGATGGTCTTTGTTGCCATTCTAATGAAGATGGTTTGATAAACACTTTATGTGCCTTGTGATTTTTTATCTTTGTTGTACGAATCAGATGTGGCCCGGCATAATCAACTCCGGTTTTCAAAAATGGTCTTCCAAACTGATGACACCTAATACACCTTGATATAAAATGTTATGTTTATATGGGCCAAAGTTAATTGTGCATAATTTAAACATGTTCTTTAAAAGCATCACAGAATCCATATAATTCTCCTGGGAGAGTTAAGTTGAAATCGATTCGCTTTGGAATATTTACCACGTCTAGTTTCAGTAGAGAAATATAAAAGTATTAACATTTATTTTCGACGTCTTCTGGCAATGGATTTGCTTTTTGTGGCAAAATTGCGATAGTCACCTCAAAAGGTCAAATAATTTTGATGATTCAGACAACATTTTACGTTTGGTAATTTTGCCAATTTTATTGTTGAGTACCTTATAAGTAGCTGGATTTCAAATTAATCTTAATTGCAATGGGGATTTTTCTCCTCATGCAATGTCTTGCTCGTCAGATATGGTGCAGAAGATGTCTCAATCGTTAGGATTGTTAGGTGACATGATTTTATCGATTGGTCATGGGATGTTCTCTATAATATTTTCTGGTACTGTTGATCATCGGGGTATACTTTTATTAGTCGGGACATTAATTTTCTGCCCGCTGTATATGCAAGAAAACTAAATGCAAAATGTTAAATAATTCCGCACCACGACTTTAAGCTAACACTCAATATGTAAGCTTACCAAAATTAATCGTTCTCTACTCTTGGGAAAAAGGATTTTTTATCACTTGCTTGCAATCGGTTATGACGATGAATACAACTATGATCCCCTGTTTACAACTATGAAGCTGGTTGGAGCAATGCAATGTACAGATGGATATTTAAAGTGAAGTTTACGCGTCTTCAATCAAGATGGTGACGGCGTAAAAGTTGGACGCTAAATTAACCGAGAAAAAGTTAGAAGAGTTTTGGCCAAACAAAAAATATTTAGAATTGGTAGTTATACTTGCAAGTTCCGCCACAAGATCAGATTACTTCGCTAAACTAATTAAAATAGTTTAAACAAGCTGGCTGCATCCGTTACGCAGTGTAAATCTACTAAGTCTTTGTAAATTGTATATTTGTAAACATTCAGGGGCGCGTTGCTACATCCAAGACAAGAACACGTTTTTTTCTGGAAAATTAGGCATTTTCTTTATGCTTTGTTGATGGTGATTGTGGAGACAAAACGTGAAGATAACTATTGCCTGTCATGAATTCGATAGGTATAAATCGTTAGAGGTCACAGGTAAGCGTGGAATCAGCACTAAGATCAATCAAGTTCCATTGCACAGAATTGGCGCGTTCCAATTTCAAATGAGCATCACCGGTGATTACATTTTCAAAGTCATTATGTGTGATGGCATTCATGGTAGTTTTATTAAATTTAAAAATTTATTTGGGTGACTGACTGCTTGTTCCTTACCACCACTGTGTTAATCGATTTGTACTTGATTCTCTGGGAATTTTGACTGCATAATTGACTGCATTTGGTAAAAGTTTGGCTGAGAAGAAATTTCGTTTGTTGTACAATCGATTTGAGTTTTGCCGTTCCCAATGTCCAAAAGTTGTTAGGAGAATGTTATAGTCTTAGAGACATGTTTCAGCAAATGCACATGCATGTTAATTGAGCAAGTGATTTTTTCGACATTGTTTCATAAATAAGATGTTTCAGGCGCATGCCTTCAACTCGTCAGTGGGAGTTGATCGAAGAATATCGGACCAAGTTTGACAAAAATCAGCTGCAAAAAGTATCAGGGCGCCCAAATTGACAAGTTTTTTCCTCGAAAATTGCCAAAATTGCACTTAAGGTCTGTTAAGCGCCTTTAACGATTTTTTATTTGCCGTAGTACATTCATTCCAAATGGTGATTTTGCATATTTTAAGGATTATGCAGAATGGGCTGTTTGTCTTCCCCACCATCTCATATGTCAATGTCCGTATACCAAATTGACATTAGATATTAGATGACAAAGAATGTCTTCGATGAGGCTTTCATAATGCGTTCATGAGTCATTGTGTATTCAAGGGTGAAAATGTTGTTGAAATGAATGCAATCAAAATACGTATTTCCTTTAGATGACACACAAGCGATGCCTTTATACTCTATTACCGTGCGATGTATTCCAATGATAATCATTTTCAAGTAAGTTGATATTCAACGCCTTCTATGGTTTTTAATGCAACACATGATGACCTTGGATCGTATGCAATAACAATTGCAAATAATAAGACCGAGCGTTTTTAGAATGTATACTGTGTCATAATGCATCTGACGAACATACACAACAAATTTGTGTTTGGTATTTACACGCTGGTTATTTTCTAAGTGACAGCGAGATGTTGAACAGTATTGGAAAGCGTTCGTGGATGTTGAATGCTAATATTCGACAAACTGCATCATTGCTGCTTTGATTTTCATTCCAGTATATTCCTTAAGAACTTCAAAAAATGACAAATGCAAGCTAATTTTATTCTTCGGCTCAATAATACGATACGTTATCGTGATTCCAGTAATCATTCTCTTAATCGTAATTAAATGCTTCTAACTGTAAATTGATTCTTCCTTTTGACCGAGCCAATAGTAGCCATGAATAAGCCAGGCGGCACCTCATCACAACTATCATTTGTACGAATCTTTGTTTCAACTGAATCCAAATGTGAATCAACATCGGGAAAAGTAGCAGTGCTGTTAGTAGAACCGCCTTTAGTATATCAACGGTAAAGGGAAATAATTTCCAGAAGTGCATACCAGTGCCAAAGTACGGACAAGCAGAAAAAGTTGCAACTACCATGGGACAATCGAAAAAGCGACGACTATAGGGGCAATTCTAAATGCCTTATTGCTCCAAACGACACAACTTAACGTCAAATGTGGTCAAAAAGCACAGAAACAATACCGTCAGTTTGATGATCTAAGCGCCGAAATGAAACAACAAGCAGAGCAAGCAAATGAGAAGTTAGATTAAATGCAACGCACGCTGGTAGGTATAGAATAAAATAGTTGAAAAGATCCATAGCAGCTATCGTAATAGACATGAAAAAGGAAATAGAAGATTTAAAAAAATCCATCACAGCTGGTGTAACTGGAAAGATGCACGACTTATAGGACAAAATAAAAGAAACCAAAGCTGTTTAGGAGAAGTTCAGGAAAGCACACACCGAAGGAACTACCCAACCGAGCTCACTGCAATCTCGGCCGAATCGCGATTTGAGATAGCCAATGTCTTTAGTGAAATAACCGAGGATACCTGCACTACGAGAATAAAACTTCATTTAAAAACAACTGGAAGGATAAATCTCCGAACAAAGTGATAGCTCTAGCATTTGAAAACGAAGCAACCGTCAAATATAGAACGTAAAAATTATTGCAAACTACACGTAAAAGATAATGTGCAGATACAAGCCATGATTGATATGATAATCAAAAAAGTAACCCGAAACTCCCAGAGTGGTAGACGATAAAGGCCCCATTATCAGTCAAACTGTTTCAAATTACAAAAACCTAGTCACTTTATCAGAAATTGTAGAGAACTAGGACTAACAACCGGAAATATAAAGTATCTTTAGAGCCGGTGGAGAATATTGTCTGTTAAAATCTGAGAACAGCTAATGGTGAAGATGCAGTAGTAAAAGGAGAGTGTGTCCTTGAAATCATAATCGAAGAAATGTGGTTTAAACAATGATTTATACAGGTGTCAATATAACTGATGCATCCTAAGCCTAGATTTCATAAAAGAGCACCAGACACTCTTATGGTTTTAAACTCCTGCCAAAAATTTCATTGAGAGTACTGACCGTGAATCTTGTATTAAAGAAGTGATGATCGGAAAAGCTGAGGATGTCGACTACATCGCAAGTTGCGAGTTTTGTGGCAAAAAAGCATATCCCTACATTCTGAAAGGATGTGAATTTTTCATTGACTAGGCAATCATCACCCGAAAGCAGAAACAAAGGAAATAACGCAGAGTCTGTAAGAATTAGCCGTTGTCATTGCCATTTACGATGGCAATAAGGTATAAACTGATGTCGTTCAACAACATATCAAGGATTGTAAAGATTGTATTGTGGTACTACCAAATCTTCAAGCCTATTAAGTAAGATATATCTGCTGATAACAGCGGATTCAAAATTTAAATAGATGGTGCTATTTCTGAACCCTTATCAAAGGGTTTACTTTTGGAAAATTGTCAGAATATTTTACACATTTTGGAATACCAGATTGCATAGCAGCAGATAACGGAGCCTCAGTTTACGGCAGAGATATTAAATAATTTGCATAGAGACAAGTTATTAGGCATATTTTGACAGTGCCAGGATTTCTCGCTACTAAAGCTGTGAAAAATTCTGTTAAAAATGCTATTATACAACTATACTTTGAGGGCAAAAAGTGTACGAGCTCCAGAAAAACAGGCCTCATATTATTCGGGTGGCAAATTCAGGAAGAGAGTAATCTACATTAATTACAATACGAGTAGCTTGTTTGGTCTACCTTTAATACTAAGATTTAAAAAAATTATATAATTATTTCAGAGCCCTCACTGTAAACTCATTAAAATATTCCGCTGTATTTCATAATATTAGCAATTACCATAAAAAAATTATAATCTTCTATCTCGTCTAAAAGAAACATTATAATCGCATTATACAAGCACTTCCAAACCGTTAATTTTTATTGACAATTAACTGATTAATTAATTAGAAAATCATAATTTCCCGCAACAAAGGCACGCCCCATTTTGCAATCAAAACAGGTAAATACAAGACTTTTGTTGACAATTTATTTTTTTTGTCTTATCTATACATTCATATCTTATCTAATTTTTGTAATCATCCCTAATTCAAATTTCCATTTACTACTTGTCATCCATAAACAGTAATTTACTTAATTTTCCTATTTACGTTTGTTGATTTGTAAAAAAAAATTTCGTTGAAAGGTTTTGATGCGCGCTGTTGTTGTTTTTATTTTGTTTGAAAATGTCGTTTTGTTGTTTCTTTTGATAAATGATAAAGACGACGAAAACAATAAGAAATACGTTTACAAAAGTTAAATAAGCCAACCGAATTTTATTAAAAAAAAAAAGTTTTTCCCTTCAGGGAAAAACTAACTTTTTGATGACAAACCAAAAATTAAAAAAACAAAAACGACAACAACGACGACAACAACAAAGTGAAAATCATAGAGTTTTTGTTTAAGTCACAAAAATTTTCATTTAGAAAATTAAAAGTATGTATATGTATCCTACCACCCTTTTGCGTTTCTGTTCCACAAATCAACCCTCCGATGGGAAAAAAACAAAGAATGTTTGGAATAGAATAGAACGACAATGTAACTAGAAAAACTATTTTCATATAATAAAATCTTTGTCACCCAAATAAAATTAAAATGCAGCAACAACAACATAACAGGAAAATATGGTTTGGTGAAGCCGGAAAATTAAAAAAAAATTATTATATAGAGGAAATGCGAGAAAGGAAACATTTATTTTCATGACATTGAAATTTTTTGGTGGATTGTTTTTATTTATGTGATACGGTTGAGGGATTTAGCAAATCGTGCATTGTCTAGGGTGTGTTAGGAACGGAATGTTTTATTTGAGATAATGTTGGTATTGTGATAGATCATGTGATGTATCATGAAAAAATTTCGTATTAGATTTGACATTTATTCGATCGATTTGAAATATGCTTTGATAGTTTTTGTTATGATCTGGATTGTAGTCTCAAAAACTTTAAAAAGGTCTAGAAGCCTTTTAGTCGGTTTTACTTATCAGAATATATGGTGAAAATTTTTTCTAGTAATTTAAGTGAGTATAAACCATAAACAAGGAAACTCTGAAAAAAGAAAAAAAAGTAAAACTTATTATCCGCTAATTGGAACGTTTTTTAGGAGAATCAATGTCCAAGATTTTTACAGACTAAACCTTGAAGTTAACTTAAGTTTTAACTAAACTTGAGTTAACTTCAGATACGTCAAAATTCATGACGGTGGCCACACTACTACCTTTTGAAATACCTTCATCTATAGAGGACCTCATATTGCCACCGCCAGAAAACGACCAATACAATACACTAAAAAAGGCATTGATTGGCCGATATTCACTGTCACAAGAAAAATGCCATAAGGAATTCGTCATTAAGCAGAATATCAGAAACCAATAATTTTCAGAGGCTTACACAACATTGAAAGATCTCTCATTGAATACGAAAGTAAACCAACAGTGGACCCCATCTACAAAGCGGACCGAATATATGAAGCGGTATCATTACCCAATATTCCACTTATCAGCTGATAGCCTTTACCTCTAATCAGCCAGCACAACATTTACTATATGCAATCATAGATGCTTTAGAAGTTTATACCCCCTTCAAGTCAGCTACATGCAGATCAAACCGACGAGCCCATGCAGATCAAAAAATAAATATACTTTTATTAATATCAATTTTCGGAGAACTTGTTGATCTGCTGTCGATGACAAATCATCGACCTAGTCACGAAATTAATTTTTCACGCTATGACAGTTTTCGTCATAGCAAAGAATGGACATGAGAAATTAATAAAGAGTCTCTAACTTAGAGTCTCTAAATAACAATGTCCCAGTTAAGCATAACGTGCTTCATCACATTCCAATAGTACAGCCGACACACTTCAACTAGATTTTACTTAACAAAAGGCCACGTAAAACATATTTCCGCATATAGTTGAATTAGGCCATATGCAAACTGTCGTCTTCTCCGTTTTTATCTCCACTTCACATGATTCCAAAGAGGGTCAACACAGATTGGCATCCATGTGGAGATTACCATCAAATAAACGTAACTAGCAGTGCATCTGAATGGGTGGACAGTTTTTACAAAAATCGAATTAGTCAGGGCATACGAGACAGACCTGAAACAAATTACTGTACTGTGTGATATACTAAAAACGGAAAGCAGTCAGAAAATGTAGTTGCAGACACCATGTCATGTTCATATGATCCACAAAACGCTTCAAAAAGAAACATCGCTGGATTACACAAGAAGTGAGAGTTACAACATAGTAACGGAGAACGTACAGACAGCTCCAAAAATAAATGTTCTTCAAACAAGTACCAAGTACAAGCTTCAACTTGGAATTCTACTGATCATGAATTATACAGCAAATTTCATCTACGGTAAATCATCGTGTATACATTCCTGAACCATTACGTCGTATAGTTTTCGATTCTCTACATGGCAAAAAATATTTTCTACTCATTATTTTTAGACTAATTTGAATCTTGATGTAAAAGTAATGTAAACAATTGGGTAGCAAACTGTATGTTCCTGGCATAATAAAAATTAGTTCAACAAATCACAGCATGACCAAATCAGTCTCCCAGAAACAGGCTTCCAGCATATTCTCTAGGATTTACTCGGTCTGCAACCACTATTCAAAGGCAACCAGTATTTATTAATCATCGTGGACAATTTCATCCATTGGCAGGAAGCATACCTCATTCGAAATATGACATCAAGGTTTGGCGTACCCCTTGAAATAACGACGGACCAAGGCAGCTAATCTAAATTCTTCTCTGAGCTTACGAAAATTCTATGCTAAAATAGGATTTGGACTACAGTCTACCCTTTAAAATATTAAAAACTTCGCTTAGAGCTCGGTATAACATCAAAAAAATAGAGCAAAAGAGTATGCATCAAAAAAATATTAAATGCAAGTCAGAGAGCCTAGTCTATGACCAGAGCTTCGCACTACCTGGCGATATATTTTCAGGCTTAAATTTTCAAGTAAATTCATTGACTGACGAAAGACACAAAAACTTCACACAGATGTAAAATTTATTCCCAATCGATTCTTACAAATCGTAAAATTCCAGATTTGTCGTCCAGAAAAATTCAGATAATTTCGATGTATTTGTTCGCGTGGACAAGAACACAAACACGCCTAACTTAACCTTACGAAGATAACTCTACTTCCATCAGGTATGACCTGATTCCATCAAGTACCTGATTGTATCAGATATTACAGATACATTATTCTATGGTATATACGCAGTGGTTAAATCTGTGACGTTTGGAGGTAACTGGTTCGAATCTCAATACTGGATGGGTCTTAGAACAGATTTTTCATGACTTGATTGCCGTGATTTAAGTTTGCGCAAACTTAGTGTCTAGGATGAATGCACCATGGCAAATAAAACCCACTTGAAATGGTTTAATGAACTTTTATAAATCTAAGTGCAAATGCCAACTCATTTGCTGGAACTCACATTTTATTAAAAGGTGGATTCCGACCAACCCTACCAATCATATACCAAAACAAAAATTAACTGAGAATTTCAATGCTTGTCTCAAAACACTGCATCTTTGGTGACATCTTTGGTTTCCACGCATCTTGACACATTGGATAGCTATCCGGAGTTAACATCTTCAGTATATTAGATCTTTAATACGGGTACTGTCAAGTGCCCAGTTATGCGAGTCATAGAGATAAGACGGTTTTACTGATATTAAAGCCAGGAAAGAATTATTGCATAGCCCGAAGAGAACTCCTGATGATGGTTGATAGCGGCAAACATTTCCATAAGTACCTGTATGGACAAGAGTTCCTTCTTCAAACAGACTTTAAATGTCTAATGCAAGAGGTTAAGGCATTAATAGCTATTACTATTTAAGGTACTAGAGGGACAAATTGCAAGATGAATCGAATATTTGCAAGCCTATTATTGCACAACAACGCCGATAGAATATTCAAAAGGTCATGTACTGTTAAGAGTAAATTGTTTAGGACATGAGGTGAAAATGTACCCTACAAAAACTACATGGATCAGAGTCGACGTAGAAGAGCACTAGACAAAATAGAGTAGCTAGCAGAAAATCAACGACACGATGAGTTGATTGCCCTACTGAGGAAGTGGATGGAGCAGGACTGAATACTACAGTGGATAAAAATTGCGACTGTATTTGCAACCGCAAAAAGAAAGTGCATAACGGTACATCTATATCAGAAGCTTCAACAAAATATTTGGCAATGTAAGAGGTCAGTAAAATTGGGTCAACTGTCAAAAGGATGTCGAAGAATGGTGTTAAAAATGTTACGTTGCTGCTAACAAAAGACTCCTAAAAATTACAAGCAGGGAAAAAACAAAACAATTTTGGAGCGCTATTTAAATAGGTAGAAGCACAAGAATCAAGAATCAAGAAGCATGAGCAGTTGTGAACATATTTGTAAATTACAGAGCACGCAGATTAAAAATACAATTACAGCATCATTTCGATTAATGACAAAACTTCGAGTTGCACCCACAGTCAGATGTAATAGTTAACGTAACATTAAAATTGCATTCCCCTGTTTATAATTGCGTATCGTATAGTGCAGTCTATGACCCGACAGAAAATTTATTAGCAATGATCGTATTTCCCAGAGAACTTCTTTTGCCGTGCGATATCAACCAAGAGGATTACATCATCAATCAAATACGCAAGATAATAAATGTTTTCGCTTCATGGGACAGAATAATGAGTGCCGGCGGTCAAATAGAGACAACTTGTGACTAATTGATGATTATCGATCCTTAAACATCTTAAAAGGAAGATATATTGCATCCCATAACGCCGCTAACATCCATTCCTCTTTGTGATTTTTTTTTTAAATTTAATGAAAAATTTTGTTCCTGGATTTCTAGAGAGCATTTGACTCGATCAATATGGAAAATTTATCTGTGTCTAGATAACATCGAGATCATCAGATTACTAAAGCATTCCGATTTAAACCCAAATATTCAGACGGTGCCTGTAATTTTTGAACTAAGTGGTATGGAATAAAATATAGCTATTTGTTATATTAGTACGATTCTCAGCTTCCATTGGTATTGTAATCAATGCGAGCACAACAAAAAATATACAAAATAAATTATCATAGCTTTGAAGTTTTTATCAACGAAATCTTTTAGGTCCTGAAGACCTTGTAAATGCCGATTTACCCTGCTACTCCACAACTTTTCACGAATGAACTTGAGCAAACTGTAAGAGTGAATTGACATTCCATTGAGTTTTAAAGGCGGATAATATTACAAGCTCCTAAAATTGGTCCATTGGTTCTGCTTACCCTACAATAAAGCCCCCAAGGAAGCAAAAACTAGTCTAGGAATTTAAAGGATTATAAGTCCAAAGAAAGACGTCAATAAAGATATTAGAACTGATAAGTCTCAAGATTGGAAATTGTATAATTAGGAGGCAAACGACTTTTAAAGACTCTCCTGTTAGAAAATAGAGGAAGCCTCAGAAACTTCTCGACTTAGGTAGATTTCAATCAACCAATCCAACAACTGACGTAAAAATGCGTTTATGTAAACTGGCAGTATGGTGTATAAGTCATAATGTGATCCCTTTGGACGATTTTTGGCTTCCGTTGGTCTCAAAACCAACGAAACTATCACTGGTTTAATCGATAAAAACACAGAAAATTGTCCGGCAAAAAGTACCCAGTTAAAAATCGAGCATACGAGGCTTTAATATGAAAGAAACCACGAAATGCCTCAGACACTGGATTGAAACAATCTTTTAAGGATAGAATTAAATCTCAGATCACAGTCATGCAAAGAAATATTGAAAAAAATTAATTATTTCTGCTAAAGAGTTCAGAGCACCATTAAATCAAAATGTTTTTTAAATCAATTTCACTACATTAGACATTTATTTGAGCACTTAAAAGATTTTATAATACCATTAAACGTTCATTACCATAAATTGTAAACAAACGAGAACCCTGCATTATCACACCGCATTTAAAAGATTTGTTACATTTAATGGAAAAGTCGCCGTCGCGTAATAGCCTTATTTCAGCGATGTAATAGCATTATAGGACTATTGGATCTATGCACCGAAAAAAAAAATATGTAGGGGTTTATAAAAATGAATGAATGTATAGGGTAAATTGTTAACTCTTACCCGCAAAAAGCATTTTTCCCCGTTAAATTTCATTAAAAAATTAAAACCCATCTACCTCACCCCACTTTCGACATTCGCATCGTTTTATTACTTTGAAACATAAGAAAGTATTCAACATAAAAAAAAAGAAAACATAAATTCTTGCTATTTATCTTATTCTTATTTAAAAAAAAAACCATTCCATTCCTTAATGCATAATTACTTTCATCAGGGATGACAAATTACCCTCGAGGATATTATTTTTAATCAGAAAATAATTAAAACAGCTTTTGATATCGAAAAAAAAAATTATTAAAAATTCTTTTCAATTTTCCGGTCGTTTAAGGAATGAAAAACTTTCAAAAACAAAATTAAAATTAATTGTTAATTAACAAATTAATGTTTTTTTTTTTCGTTTTTCGGAACAGTCCTTAATTTATTTTTAGCAGCTTTTCGTCGAAGGCAAAACACCAATTTGTGTATTAAAAGTCTATTATAAATCAATAAACGCACCCGGTATCCGGATCGTATCTATGAATACGTCACACCGCCACAAGAAATTAATCACTTTATTTTCGGGATACTAGAAAAAAGTCCTTTTTCCGAAATTGTTTTTTACTTGTTTTTTTTTTGTTCTGGTCTAACCAAATAAAACAAATAATCATTCAAATTAATTACAATTTGAAATTTTCATCCAGATATGACGATATCCTTTCATTTCGACATTTTAAATTTGTTGGAAGGAGGTTGTCGACGTGCGTACAAGGAAAAAAGGGGTCAAAACAATTATTTTATTTATTTTTGTAGTTTACATAACGAAAATGTTGTGGTTGACATTCATTCTCTATGGCTATGTCGATGTAAACGTTATGTATCCCTTTATAATTTCTTTTAATGTTGTTTGATGATGATTTGATCTGTTTGTTTTAATTTAGAATAACAAATAGTAACAGATTATTTGCTGATTATAATACAGACAGACAAAAAAATGTAACAATTTCATTTCATTACATTTTTGATTGCAGGAATTTTGTTTATTACATTATTTTTTGCATGATGGGGTTACATTTTTAAATAGGGTTGATGTCCTTCGGGCAAATTGGTCAAGAAATTATATTCTTTTATCTTTAACCTATTATTTAACTGATTAATAATAGTACATATAGTACTTAGTTATATGCACCATACCAGTAGTCTGGCTCAAGTGAATCAAATACCATCAAGATCCAATTCTCAAACATGTTTGATAACCGGTTTGATCAAGGTCTTGGCTAATTTGTGTTGGTAATATTGTTACTGTTTGATGAGGCACAAGTCTTTTTGTGCTGATCTGATTTTTCAAAATTCCCAATTTTCAAAAAAAAACAGAAAGTACGAATTGTTTCTGTTTTTTCGTTTTTATATTTCCATTCGCACACACATTGTGTAGAATGATACAGTGAGGGAGAGTGCAGGGAAATACATAAAAGAAACCAAGAAAATTCAAATAAACCACATTTGGTTTATTCACCACACTGTCAAATTTCAACTTGAGGCAGCATGCAAATTTTCTAGACTCCACGCTTAAAAATTTCATTTGCTGTCTTTACGATGACTACTCGTACAAATCCATCATCTCCAGTATATGTTTCGATGACCCGGGTGAATTATTTATTGAAGTAACGGTTGATTCTCGTCGACGAGTATCACAAGGTCACCGAAATGATATTTCTTGATGGTTTGGTCCATTTATAAATCTGCTTCCAAAATATGCGATGGTAATATTATATTTGCTTCCAGATATCGAGGTGCGGTTGTTCACTTAGCTCAATCATCGATACTGTATTTAAAGCTCGTCCAGTTAAAAAATGTTAAGGAGTCAGACAATCTAAATCATCAATGCCGAATGGCCAATCAGTGCACTGATCTACTTGTTTAACCAAAGTTCTACATGGGTAAATTTGGTGAACTTCACACCGCTTCACGGTGACCAGCAAAAAGAGGAGTGGCAGGGAGTGTAAACCTCCAATCAACCTGCAGCCACTTTTAGACATCAATTGTAAATCTTCCTTAAATTGTTGAGACAAAGGCAATATATAGATATCGCGCAGCTCTGAATTGGCACCTATAAAATTGGTACTGTTGTCCAAAAAGATACGCTTAAAAAGTCCTCAAGTAGCCACAAAACGATTTAAGCACCATAGAATTGCTTGTACACTGAGATCGGTTTGCTTGTGTAGCGCACAAAATAGCAATGAGTCGTCAGGCAAGGTTCCCTGTTATGCACTCAAACGTGCTAATTAAGAAAAGTTTGACAACCTGTTGGAAGTATCTTGGCAAGGATGGTCAGAAAATATAACATGCTTATCACTAGAGGACGTTAACTGAATAGAAGCAAAAATCACAAGCTCAATAATCGGTGGTTGTGACAAAATTATACCACGTAAACGTGCATATAAAGGAAGATTACCCTGGTGGAATAACACCCTGACCTCCAAAAAAGCAACAGCAGCGAAGGTGCGTGAGATATATCAAAACGAAAAGGTTCTCGCAGTAAAACTGTTAAATAAAATACATTACAAAGAGTGCCGTAAAAAATACATGAATGTCGTGTCTAAGACTAGCCAACTTAGTTTAGAAAAATTCATTACAGAGCACGGTAACGCAGAACCATGGGGCTTAGTATATAAATTCTGTGCTGTGAAACTAAAAACTCAAGAAGCACTATAACAAACAGCGATGGCCTGACAACTACGTGTTGAAAGGACACCACAAATCGTTTGTTGAGTGCACTGCTTCCTGATGACACTGAGTCAAATGACACAGAAGCGAATAAAGAGATAAGACTGCAAAGATATGTTGCACCAAGAAATTGCAACGTGGAAGTATTCAGTGATGATGAAACTACGGCAGCAATAATTTCATTCAAAACTGGAAAAGCACCCGGCCTTGATAACATCGAATTCGAAGTGGTACAAAGAGCATGGCCTAAAATAGGGCCCAGTATCATGAGTTTTCTAAACGAATGTCTTAAAATGGGAGTTTTTCCTAAAGATTGAAAAACGGTAAAGTAATTATAATAAGAAAGGTCGGTGAAAGAGACCCCACTGACTCGAAAACCTATAGGCCAATCATGCTACTACCAGTCTAAGGGTAAATTACTCGAAAAAGTAATTACTGGCAGGCTAATGTACGCTTTTGAGAGTGGTGGAAGGTACAGTGACAAACAGTTCGGATCTAAAGGGAATCGGTCCACAGAGGACGCTATGGTGAGAATGATAGTCAAACAGTCTGAGCAAAAATATGTTCTTAATATATTCCTTGACATATCTGGAGCTTTTGACAATCTGTGGTGGCCTAGTATTATGAGTGAGTTAAGAAAGATGGGCTGTCCAGCAAATATTTACGCCATTATTGAGAACTACTTCTCTGATAGATTCGCAACAGTTGCCACAAATTTTGGCACACTACAGACAAATGTGACCAAAGGATGTCCACAGGGGTCCGTTTTGGGCCAACATCTCTGGAACATCGTATTCAATAGTAGCATGAACGCCAGTGTCCAAGAAGTAGCAGTTGCGGACGACAACGTATTACTCCTTGCTGGAAACTCAAGACAAAGCATTCAGGAATCAGCGCAAAAAAGACCTCCTACGGTGTCTATGAATGGAGCAAAGATCAAGATGGTCAAAACTGTTAAATGGTTAGGGGTGGACTTTAACGAAAGGCTCGGAGTTACGTCGCATGTCAAAAGGATTGAAGAAAACAGTAAGAAAGTTTCCTATGCACTAAAAAGAGTAGCCAAAAAAATTTGAGGTCTTAAACAAAAGACACTTAAGATTATATATGAAGGCCTAGTGGTTCCACTACTAACATATGGTTGTGCTGGGTGGGTTGACAGAATGAACTGTCACCACCAAAGATCATTGATAAGCGCACAAAAGGGAATCCTTATTGGTATTACTAAGGCTTACAGAACTGTATCAACCGATGCAATTCCTGTACTAGCTGGTGTGGTACCAAATGATATACTGCTACAAGAAAGAGTTGCAAGATATAAATTGAGAAAAAGGATAAATGTGACATACGGTAACGTGGTGATACAAGGTGATCAAATTGACACAAACCTTATCGGTTCTCTTAAAAGGCAGATGCGGAAGGCATCTATCGCAATATGGCAAGATAGTTGGAACAACGCGTTGGATGGTATGACAATTTTTATTTTCCTTCCAAACATCGCAGTACGATTGGATGAAAGGCTTGAGCTTAGTGCACCGTTTACGCAAATGTTAACGGACATGGCAAAATAACATCCTGCCTTCAAAGATTCCACATAAGCAAAACCAGTAGGTGTGAGTGCGGTCATGAAGACGAAACCATGGACCACGTGCTCCACAGCTGCAATCTTGTCGAAGGAGAAAGAATCCAATTAATTATGGTGCTGGGAACAGAATGGCCAGCCAGTAGACTTACGATAATGATGTCCAGAAACATCATGGCTTTTAAAAGGTTCTGTTACACTATTCTAACCAATAGAGAATGTCAAGTTCCCGCGAAAAGGACACTAGACAGTGTACTAACATGCACATGTCAAAGTACTAATCAGACAACGGGGCTAAATAGAAGGAAGTATGCGCCTCCACGTGGCAGGGACGGAAACAGGTTTAAGAATCTGGCTAAACATACTAAGAACAATTAGAAAGACCAAGCACGACGGCACGAGAATATATAAAAACTAAGTCTAGGTGACATTCTCAAGCATAAAATGTCAAATGATTAATATATGATATATATGATGGTTCGAAGAATGCTCGATCCAACTCTTCAAGTTTTAGCGGTTTTCTAAATTTAAAATTTGGTTGAACCGTCAATCGGAGAATAAGCCACGACACGTCTCAGTTTCTTGAAGTCATTGATACGATGGTCACAGGTTAAATCTTCTTGAGCTCAGATAATTCCTCAAGTATGGGAAATTATTTACGAAGTGTTAGCCACAGTGCAGTATCTTGCAGCAAGATCACAGTATCATGACTCCACAGGTCACAGGAAACGAATTGATGGGGAACCATTCCTCAGGAAATCAGGTCAGCTGGATTACTCTCAGTCGGTGTGTATAGGCAATTTGCCTTTGGCGTGATTTCTTGAACAGCAGCGACTCGATTGGATTTTATCCACTTGTTATCGTAGAATCAGACCAATTAAACGTTTGGTCTACCTTGAAATTGATGTTATCGAGAATTGCATGTGCTAGCTAGGCGAAAAGCACTGTTGCACATAATTTTAGTCGAGGCAAAATCGTCTATTGTAGCGGAGCTACTTGAAATTTTAAGCAAAGTAGTTTGCACAAGGTATAGCCTTTGACTATAGTGCTTTGCAAGTAAAACACCGTGCCGTATGCACGTTCGCTTGCATTAGCAAATTCATATATTTGGATGCGGTGTGGCTCCTTTGAAATAAAAAAGTGACGGTCAATTAAGTTTCAGCTGGCATAGCATTTGAATGAGCAATTTTCCCAACACAATTACAGGTGCTAGGAATCCGAGTGGATCGTAAATTCTAGAAATTTGTCAAAAGATGGCCCTTTTCAAGACGGCTGATGATTCGATAAAATTCACTAAAAATGTGAATTTATCTAATGTCGGATGCCAAAATATGCCTAGTGTTTTGACTAGCTCATTTTCACCGATTTTGAGAAATGTCCCTACGAATTCTGATGGGACGTCTTCGATAATTTCAGTACTACTCCTACACCAATGCAATGGCCAAATAAACAAATGAGGGCGAAGTTATTTCGAATTTTTTAATCGGTAAACGGTATTTTCCTCTCCTTGGAATGTGGAGCGGTTGATGACTCGCCAGATTTCGAATTAGTCGATGGCAGCTCAGCGTTCGAAAATATGGATTCTTGCTCAATGTTGCCTCTGTGAACCAATGAATGGTGTGATAAATTGCAATCTCGGCCGCGATTTTTTACTGGACACGTTGAAACAATGTGATCAGGCCGAAGACAATTTTAACACAACTTGGTTTTGGTTACAAAATTGTAACGATGATTACTAGGTACAGGTGTAAAAACTTATGACATTATATTATTGTGTGGCCCTTTGCCTTACAGTGGATACAGAAATACCCCGATTATTTATAACAGATTGATTTAGTAACAGTGAGCGACGATTTGGATGCTGTGTGGTTTTCAATGGTGATTTGTGTTGTTTGGATAGTGTTGGCGTGAATTCCGCTTGGTTTTTTAATCATCATGTAGGGAGACGTGTTGATGATGCATCATCATTCCATTTATTTCTGGTTCCCGGTCCATTTTTATAGCCGTACGTTTATGATCAGATTATCCCAATATTTTACTGGCCTATTCAGCAATTCTGATAAAAACTGATGTGGTCGAAAATGATCGAGCAAATTTACAAGTTTTTTGGAATCCGGTCTTTCGATTTGTTTGAATTGGCACAATGCGTAAACGTGTTGTCCACAAATAAAATTCGGCTTGCTAAACCTGGTTTTGAGAATCTCTCGCGTCACCTTGTAGTTTGCGTCCGATAACTGCATTGCTGAAACAGAGCTAGCGGCAAAACCATGAAACGATAGTTTTAAGTACTGAAATTTGGAATGATCGCCGAAAAATTTGTTTTCATGTATAAGAACGTTAAACGTGTCTATAGATGAATTTCTTTTCCCGAGGTGTTCGCCCGAAAATTATTGGAAGCTTTGCATTGATGTAGGCGATAAAAGGTATATTGAAAACCTTAAAAAAGCTGGTAAAGTATATATTCCTGCGAGTGGAGTAAGCATTTAGTATCCAGCACTGGATAAGGAAACTCTTAAAATAGGATTAAGAAGATACACAAAAGGGCATGTATGTTCATAAGCAAGGTGCATGCCAGCATCTCTATTTACCTTAGAGATTATGTTTTATCTTCTTCCGGTTGAAAAACTCGATTAGCAGAATATGGATAATTCAGGACACACTGATTTGTTTCAGTTACAATATCTTCAAGCAGGGCCCTGGGCCATAATCAATTCGCTAAAGAAAGAATCGGCAAACATCGTTTACACTATATAACAGTATTATGGTTAAAAAAAGGTAAAGGTAAACAGTATTACCTTCAAGAGAGTCTTGGAGAACGGTTCAGTATTAGAAACCGATGCTATGCAGTACTTCTCGAATGGTTCTTAGCTAGATAATTAAGTCAGAGCCAGGTCGATATGCATTAACAATTGAGCTTTGAATGTGGTTTTAATTCATCTCTTGCTATTGGTCATGTTGTTGATACAAGTCGTGCAGATACAAGTCGTGCCAATAATATTACAATTTATACATTTATATAAAAAGTTCTAACCAATGGTCATATTTTTGTGAATTGACTGTTTATACCACTTAAAACAACTTAACTAGTAAACAAGAGTGATTTTCTCCTATAGTTTGAAGAAGTGACATCTAGCGATAAATATCAAAATTTACAGTAGATAAAGCATTTGAATTACATTTATAGTTACCCCTAATAAGAGTAAAATGGTCAACCCTAATGAACGCCATATGCTCCTAAAGTGAGATAATGAAAAACAACTGACCTAACATTAACAAAATCGGTTCAAAAGTTCCAGTAAACGGCCTGTTACGTAGGATCCTGCTATTTGATTACGCCAAATTAGTATTACAGATGCAAACTGCATCGGTGCTACGTTGAAGGAACAGTGTAGTTCATACACCCCAATTTCAAATGATTGATGGACACATTAAGGGGCTCAAGGCACTGGATGAAAACTTGGAAACAAACGGTCCATGATTGATATTCTAGTTACTAAACTAATTAAATGTCAAGTCAGAAAACGACTACATATGTAAACAGCCACATATATTTTAATTTCTGAATTCCTAGCTAGATAAATATCAGATCTAGAATTATTTACTTTGCTAACAGAGACAGTTGATTCAAAATCGACCGTATAAAAAGACACATCACAAACAACAATACTCCTTTCAAATGTGATTTTTGTAGATTTAACACCCAGGATGTTAGCGACGATACTTACAATGCAAATGTCAGTATCATATAGCATGTAAGACGTCCAGAAAGAGGCGAAGTTTTACAAGAGAAAACCAAATGAAATACTGCAAGAGATTTTAATAGTTTGATAGTCCATTCAGAAGGTGCTTCATCTAAACCCTTTCTACTAACAGTAATCATTAAGATTGTAGTTCCATCTGACCATTTAAACAATTGCCGAACCCTTTTAGATTACCAAACAATGATTAAATCTAAAAAAAAAACGAATGCAAACCGGAATGCAAACAAAAAGTGTTGTGAAGTTTAATGTATAGATTGAAAACAGAACCAAAGTTTCCATCAATCCATTTATCTAGAAAAGAATCAGAGCAAGGTTGCTTTTCCAGGATCTAAATCCCATCTGCATGGGAATTTATCGAGAAACCAAGTTAGCAGTCCACAGCCCAAAAGACAATATTAGGTCTATTGAGGTTTATTGAGATTTATATTCAATATCAAACAACCTGAAGAACGGTTCTGTGAAGTCATCTGATTCAATAGGATATTCAAAATTTACAAAACATGGAACATTGATTTATTTGTGATGGAATTTTTCACAAGTTCATGCTTGAGTATGAAAGGAGAAATCAACCCACGATTCTACTTATTATTATATGTCACTGAATGCTTCAACTTGTAAAAAATGTGACAATATAAAGAGTCATTTTCGATGTCACATGTAGAGGAAATGTATCGCCAGCTGCAGTGATAAATAGAATATAAAAAAAGTATTGAGTACATCGGCAAACGATCCACTTGATTGCTATATCGGAACATCACTTTAACCTCAGGACTAGCCTCCGTTTCATTTTTAACTTGCAAGTTTCATCTCTATAATAACTAACATAATCCATCGTGTCATTTACGTAGTTGACTTATTTTAGAATCGGTCGGGCAGAGCAGGCAATAAATTACATTCAGATATGCATAAAATAATAAAAAAAAATTAATCATATTTATTCTCTCTATCAACGAACAACCTGGCAACTTAATCCTTCGAGCGATCCACATTTTAAAGAAATTTAGAAGGCTCGAGTTAAATCAACAGAGTTCCATTTAAAGCGTGCAACTAGAAAATCAAAATTAACGATTAAGAAAAGGAACACACTCTTAGCAGTGGTTCTTATTTGCATTACCATTTACTGACATTAATATTAAAATATTTCAAATTAAAACATTTAAAAATTATGACAGAAATAGAATCACAGTTATCTCAAAAGTGACGGTATAACATAATCAAGAATTATCCAGAAAAAAAATACATTGGCCTAATATTGTATGCCACACATAATTTTTTAGAATATGAACCACTTACGTATACCACCACTAGGTCATTATATACAATGTATGAGATTGATTGAAACACGAATTAAGTATTTATTGTCACTAATTTTGTCACTATCGACCACATCTGTAATTCACTGTATAAAATGGAGCAAAACTTATCCTAATCTGGCAGATAAAAATAAAATCCCTAATACATATTCTAATAAGCGTATAGAGCCAATACAAAATATATTCTACGACTTACCAATACTGATAAAGTTATTACAGATGTCAGAGTAAAAATAGTTTTAAATTTTTTTTCGCTTTTCATCTCTTTCCACTATTTTAAATTTCTCACTTATAAACACTATTTACACTATATATCACTAAAACACTGTAACACTGTAACACTATACCACTAACACTTTTAAACTTTTCACATTTTAATTTGAAAAATTAATCGATAATTTTTAACATTTTTCAATTTGATCATGGCGTCATTTTTTATGTCTTTACCACTCTTCGCTCGATTTAATTTTGTGATAATTACTCGGCATTCATCGCTCAGTATTTATTGTTTTTGCCTAACTGTGTGGTAGTGTTACTTTATATTTATTTTTCTAATTAATTCGTTTGAATACGTAAATCATTTTGTCACTGTGTGACAAAATACAACAGCGTGATGGTATAGTGCTTAATGTGTTTGTTGATCAAATACAGTAATTGCTTGCAGCAGCTTATTTAAAGTAAAAGCATTTGCAACAAAATTCTGTGCATTTTCTAGTCGGATATTTTAAGATATTTAGAAAGTTTTAAACTGTCAAAATGTAAAAATAATAATTCATGGGAAAAACGTGAACTGTCCTGATTGGATTGTAAATAAATTTGGTTCCATATTTAATCGAATTGCTAACTTTTGTTTTAGTAATTTTTCAAATGTTTGTTTGAAGATATTAATTTAGATGAAGCTTTTGTTTCATATTTGTCCATTCCAAATTTGGTTCCAAATTTAATGGTTTTATATTTGATGTTTTACCGAGGCATCCAAAGCCTGAAACAGTGACCTTTACGTGGATAATCTTCTGACTGGTAGTAACAACAAACCAAATGCTAAGGACAAAAGGATTCTCACTTCATAAACGGACATCTAACTAACCGAAATTTCTAATATACTTAGCAAACAACCGGATACAACTTTGGTTGAGCGAATACTCATTTTCAGCAGGTCTGGCTACTAAAGGTGGTACGATAAGCATCCATTTGATATAACTGAAAATAAATTTTAATACTGCGATTCTTTTCTACTATAGAAATGCTTGAAATTTCAGATGCGACACAGGTTATATAATGGTCATCACCATATCATGTTAATCGCATTGCCACGAAAACGCAAATCGCTTCTATTTCCAAACAGAGGTTGACAGTTCTTCGAATAGAACTTTCTGGCGCTCATCTTTTGGCTAAACTCATCATTAAGATCGAGTGATCACTTCATATTGAATCGCTTCATATTGAAAAAAGCAAAATTTTGGAATAGATTAATTTAGAAATTGTTCTTCATTGGTTAAACAAGCTATCCTTCCACTTTTCTTTTCATCCCATACACAGTAGATATATCAGCACTCGTCGTACAATCAAAACAAGTAAATTTTGAGCAACTGCTACAAAGTTTTTGTCAATTACCGTGAAAAATGTGGTAAATCACCAAGAAGCAGACAAAGACCGTCAACATTCGGCAGTACCAGATTGCTTCTAAACCACTAAGCAATACTGAGTGGTATATTTGCAAATCAAGAAGAAATTCAAGCACTGCCAATTCAATCGCAAATTCTTAATAACAAATTTTCATAATTGACTCCATTTCTGTTATAATTGACTCCGGGCCATATACCTATTGTCCATCTCTTAAAACTGTCTTATTGAGTTATTGGATTATTAAATCTAGGAACTTGGTGCAAAAAAATAGTAGCAGTTATTCTGTAGGTCATATAGGTTAAATAGCAATCCGTAAATTCCTAAAAGATAAGTAACCGAATATCATCGTCTCGAGTATTTCAATATTTCGCAGCCGATCCAATTCAAATTGCAACTAAGAAGGGAGGTAGATCAAGATACATATAAGGATACATATGGAAATCATATGTTAAAGCAATACATTTGGAGTTGGTAAGTGACCTGTGGAGCAAGCATGTCTCGGTACATTATTATGGTAAGCAGGAGTAGTGTATCCACCGCCATGTATCCAGACACTGGTACAATTTTGCAGGGGCCTAAAAAAACTATCTCAAATGCAGCAATAATTTTACCAAACAGCAATGAATAATGACTTGCTAGCTTCAGTAAAACAACAAAGAGCTTTGGCGGGCTCTGAGAAAGTTCTGTCAAATCCATAAAGCAACTCTTACCTAATAATTGAAGATTTTTCCACAATTATTAAAAAATCGAGGTAATGCTAATTTCCTGTGCAGTAGACGAAAAAACAGAAGCGTTGGTTGTTTCGGTTGTATACACAGCTATCCAAAATACCTTTAAAAATTCGGTTGGCAAACTTTTTTCTTTGCCCTGCAATCTTTTTCTGGGGCCGAAACTCTCCCAACTCTTTTGCGGTTAATTTTTAGCGTCCAACCCTACTCCATCACCAGCCAAATCGAGGTCACACGAATACAGGTTCGATTTTAAATCCATCTGCACATTGCATTGCTCCAGCCAGCCTGTACTGACTTGGACGATGGTTTGTTCGGCCAATGAATTCTGGGATCCAACAGGGGGTCATAGTTGTATTCTGCTTGGTAGCAGACTTTTGATCCTTACTTTAAATTTGAACTAAAGCGACCGATATGGGTCAGAAACTTGCGATCACACATCTTATAGTACATTAATTTCGCATAAAAATTTCTACTTAGGGAAATGAACATACAACTATAATTGGAGCTGTTATTACTGCACTTGTAGGTTTCGACAGTAATGAGGACTACAAACTGGAGAATGGAGAAGCCGTTATCCACCAGTTCCTTAACTATTCAGCCAGTTCATATAGAATGACTTCGCTGATGTTTCAAGTTTTTCTAGTGGTTAGGCTCTATTTAGTCATCCTAACCGGTACACTACTGTCTTCCACCACATGCCAATAACCTTGTCTCCAATAGCTCTTTAATCATACATTTCATTCGTGTTCTGTTTGCAATTGGCACTAATTGAGTGGAGTAGATTTGTTGAGTTGCTGATCCATATCTTCTGATATTGAACCCTTCATGCAGATGGATGGCTTTTTCTTGCTGAAATTTGTAGATATCTTCATCGATGTTGGAAACACTATCCACCCCATTATTAACTAACCATTATTAACTAACAGTTCTGAACTATAATCATTTACGTAATGGGCTGTTGCTAGAGAATCAGAATTCTGCTCCTTAACAAAAATTTGAATGAAACATGACCTGGATATCTCCTGATTTGTTGGAGATGCGCTCATCTCAGAATTTGAATAGAACACTAAACAACGTCATAAGTTTATTTGGTTATTTCAATTATCTAGAGTTTAAGGATATTCCATCCTCTTTGATGTCGCTTTTTCTGCAGGTTGTAATTGCTGCAGAGGACTCGGACATACTCATGCTGCTTGTATTTTTATAATTACCAGAACGTCACCAGGATCGAAGACTGTGTATGATATAGCAGCAGAGAACACACGGCTGTCTTCATTAAGCAACCTGCTTCTAGTAGTTCATGCTTTTACCGGATGCGATACAACCTCATCATTGTACAGACAAGGAAAACTACAAGCATTCAACCTTTTGCAGGTCAATGCAGAACTGAGTACTGACATGCAAGTGTTCTTGCAAAGGAGTGCCACGAAGAAAAATATTGAAGCCAGCAAAGCGCAGTTAATATGTGTACTAAGTAACATCACCAAAAAGCATCTACGAGAAGAAGCAAGATACCTTGTTTACAAAAGAGTAATTGGTAATCTGCAGTTACATTCTATATTCGATTTAGCTTGTCTCCCACCTACAAAAGCAGCTCCAGATCAGCATTCATTTCGGGAAAACCATCAAGTCCAAGCATGGCTGGGAAATTCTTTGCTACGAACAGATTGGGGATGGAAATATGTCAAAAGTAGTTTTCTGCCCATTCCAACTGACCTGTCACCGGCTCCAGAACATCTGCCAAAGTAGGTATCTTGCAACTGTCGTACGCCTTGCACAACAAGATGCGAATGTAAGCGGTCAGGAATGCTGTGTTCAACAATGTGTCTAGCCTAACAGGGTATATCATGCAACAACACTACAAGCGAAAAAGATCTTAATGATATTGATAGTTAAAGTTAATAAATGTTAGTGGCAATGGCTCTTCGATGCAGAGAACGACTACGCTTCTTATGTTTATCTTAAATTTGAAAAGGTATTGAGTTGGGATTAGATTATAATTGACTATATATGTAAATTAACTATGGCTACCTCAAACCAGCCACAATGGCAAAATGTCGTACAATATTAATTTTTCAGTGAAATTTCGATCTATTGAATGATCACCTATAAGTTTGACACAGTAACGGTTTAATTGGCGAGTAGTCTGTTGCCAATAGAATTCATTTATAAGCTATTTTATAATTGTTAAATATTTTATTGATCACACTGTAAATACTGATGTTTTTTTATTAATTGAAATAGTTTTTATTTATTGAATAGAAAATAAAATGTGATCAATAATTTTTTTGGACGTTTGCGTGGCTATGTGTGTGTCTGTGTGTTTATGTGAAATAATCAAATTGCCATCTCTTATTGGAAATCATGTGTCCAATCTTTAAAGCTAATGCGAAACTTAAGAAGTAAAAGGTGTGGTAAATAGAATGTCCACAGCAAGTGAATGGCGTCTGCTAAGGTTCTAGATGGACTCCATGTTTTTAATGTGAACAATAGTTTAATCGTAAAATAACGAGCCAGAAAGATATAGCTATTAAAATTCATATATAAATAATCTTATGTTGTAGATCACTAAAAAAGATCACTAAAAAAGTCGATGAAATTTTGCACCTGGTGAAACAAAACCAAGCTATCAGGAAATAGCGAAGGCAATAAACATCAACCACACGACAGTTTGGGATCATTTAAAAAAACAAACTACATAAAAAAGCTCAACGTTTGGATGCCACAAGCAAAGAAATAATTAACAAAATGATTAACCGAATTGACACAGTGAAATGCTGCTGAAACGCTCAGAAATCGAACCATTTTTTAAGCGAATTACTACAGGCGGTGAAAAATGAGTGAAATACGAGAACATCAAATGCCAGCCCTCATGGTAAAAGGCTGGTGACCCACCAAAAACGACTTCAAAGATTAGATTTGATTTGACTAGATTTGATTAGATTTGATTAGATTTGATTAGATTTGATTAGATTTGATTAGATTTGATTAGATTTGATTAGATTTGATTAGATTTGATTAGATTTGATTAGATTTGATTAGATTTGATTAGATTTGATTAGATTTGATTAGATTTGATTAGATTTGATTAGATTTGATTTAATTTGATTTGATTAGATTTGATTAGATTTGATTAGATTTGATTAGATTTGATTAGATTTGATTAGATTTGATTAGATTTGATTAGATTTGATTAGATTTGATTAGATTTGATTAGATTTGATTAGATTTGATTAGATTTGATTAGATTTGATTAGATTTGATTTAATTTGATTTGATTAGATTTGATTAGATTTGATTAGATTTGATTAGATTTGATTAGATTTGATTAGATTTGATTAGATTTGATTAGATTTGATTAGATTTGATTAGATTTGATTAGATTTGATTAGATTTGATTAGATTTGATTAGATTTGATTAGATTTGATAAGATTTGATTAGATTTGATTAGATTTGATTAGATTTGATTAGATTTGATTAGATTTGATTAGATTTGATTAGATTTGATTAGATTTGATTAGATTTGATTAGATTTGATTAGATTTGATTAGATTTGATTAGATTTGATTAGATTTGATTAGATTTGATTAGATTTGATTAGATTTGATTAGATTTGATTAGATTTGATTAGATTTGATTAGATTTGATTAGATTTGATTAGATTTGATTAGATTTGATTAGATTTGATTAGATTTGAT
Organism: Tipula confusa; assembly: GCA_963556175.1. Taxonomy (NCBI): domain Eukaryota; kingdom Metazoa; phylum Arthropoda; class Insecta; order Diptera; family Tipulidae; genus Tipula; species Tipula confusa. Next base: position 176,136,350 of record OY744476.1, on the reverse strand, counting down.
TAGATTTGATTAGATTTGATTAGATTTGATTAGATTTGATTAGATTTGATTAGATTTGATTAGATTTGATTTAATTTGATTTGATTAGATTTGATTAGATTTGATTAGATTTGATTAGATTTGATTAGATTTGATTAGATTTGATTAGATTTGATTAGATTTGATTAGATTTGATTAGATTTGATTAGATTTGATTAGATTTGATTAGATTTGATTAGATTTGATTAGATTTGATTAGATTTGATTAGATTTGATTAGATTTGATTAGATTTGATTAGATTTGATTAGATTTGATTAGATTTGATTAGATTTGATTAGATTTGATTAGATTTGATTAGATTTGATTAGATTTGATTAGATTTGATTAGATTTGATTAGATTTGATTAGATTTGATTAGATTTGATTAGATTTGATTAGATTTGATTAGATTTGATTAGATTTGATTAGATTTGATTAGATTTGATTAGATTTGATTAGATTTGATTAGATTTGATTAGATTTGATTAGATTAGATTAGATTTGATTAGATTTGATTAGATTTGATTAGATTTGATTAGATTTGATTAGATTTGATTAGATTTGATTAGATTTGATTAGATTTGATTAGATTTGATTAGATTTGCTTAGATTTGATTAGATTTGATTAGATTTGATTAGATATGATGAGATTTGATTAGATTTGATCAGATTTGATTAGATTTGATTAGATTTGTTTAGATTTGATTAGATTTGATTAGATTTGATTAGATTTGATTAGATTTGATTAGATTTGATTAGATTTGATTAGATTTGATTAGATTTGATTAGATTTGATTAGATTTGATTAGATTTGATTAGATTTGATTAGATTTGATTAGATTTGATTAGATTTGATTAGATTTGATTAGATTTGATTAGATTTGATTAGATTTGATTAGATTTGATTAGATTTGATTAGATTTGATTAGATTTGATCAGATTTGATTAGATTTAATTAGATTTGATTAGATTTGATTAGATTTGATAAGATTTAATTAAATTTGATTAGATTTGATTAGATTTGATTAGATTTGATTAGATTTGATTAGATTTGATTAGATTAGATTAGATTTGATTAGATTTGATTAGATTTGATTAGATTTGATTAGATTTGATTAGATTTGATTAGATTTGATTAGATTTGATTAGATTTGATTAGATTTGCTTAGATTTGATTAGATTTGATTAGATTTGATTAGATATGATGAGATTTGATTAGATTTGATCAGATTTGATTAGATTTGATTAGATTTGTTTAGATTTGATTAGATTTGATTAGATTTGATTAGATTTGATTAGATTTGATTAGATTTGATTAGATTTGATTAGATTTGATTAGATTTGATTAGATTTGATTAGATTTGATTAGATTTGATTAGATTTGATTAGATTTGATTAGATTTGATTAGATTTGATTAGATTTGATTAGATTTGATTAGATTTGATTAGATATGATGAGATTTGATTAGATTTGATCAGATTTGATTAGATTTGATTAGATTTGTTTAGATTTGATTAGATTTGATTAGATTTGATTAGATTTGATTAGATTTGATTAGATTTGATTAGATTTGATTAGATTTGATTAGATTTGATCAGATTTGATTAGATTTGATTAGATTTGTTTAGATTTGATTAGATTTGATTAGATTTGATTAGATTTGATTAGATTTGATTAGATTTGATTAGATTTGCTTAGATTTGATTAGATTTGATTAGATTTGATTAGATATGATGAGATTTGATTAGATTTGATCAGATTTGATTAGATTTGATTAGATTTGTTTAGATTTGATTAGATTTGATTAGATTTGATTAGATTTGATTAGATTTGATTAGATTTGATTAGATTTGATTAGATTTGATTAGATTTGATTAGATTTGATTAGATTTGATTAGATTTGATTAGATTTGATTAGATTTGATTAGATATGATGAGATTTGATTAGATTTGATCAGATTTGATTAGATTTGATTAGATTTGTTTAGATTTGATTAGATTTGATTAGATTTGATTAGATTTGATTAGATTTGATTAGATTTGATTAGATTTGATTAGATTTGATTAGATTTGATTAGATTTGATTAGATATGATGAGATTTGATTAGATTTGATCAGATTTGATTAGATTTGATTAGATTTGTTTAGATTTGATTAGATTTGATTAGATTTGATTAGATTTGATTAGATTTGATTAGATTTGATTAGATTTGATTAGATTTGATTAGATTTGATTAGATTTGATTAGATTTGATTAGATTTGATTAGATTTGATTAGATTTGATTAGATTTGATTAGATTTGATTAGATTTGATTAGATTTGATTAGATTTGATTAGATTTGATTAGATTTGATTAGATTTGATTAGATTTGATTAGATTTGATTAGATTTGATTAGATTTGATTAGATTTGATTAGATTTGATCAGATTTGATTAGATTTAATTAGATTTGATTAGATTTGATTAGATTTGATAAGATTTAATTAAATTTGATTAGATTTGATTAGATTTGATTAGATTTGATTAGATTTGATTAGATTTGATTAGATTAGATTAGATTTGATTAGATTTGATTAGATTTGATTAGATTTGATTAGATTTGATTAGATTTGATTAGATTTGATTAGATTTGATTAGATTTGATTAGATTTGCTTAGATTTGATTAGATTTGATTAGATTTGATTAGATATGATGAGATTTGATTAGATTTGATCAGATTTGATTAGATTTGATTAGATTTGTTTAGATTTGATTAGATTTGATTAGATTTGATTAGATTTGATTAGATTTGATTAGATTTGATTAGATTTGATTAGATTTGATTAGATTTGATTAGATTTGATTAGATTTGATTAGATTTGATTAGATTTGATTAGATTTGATTAGATTTGATTAGATTTGATTAGATTTGATTAGATTTGATTAGATTTGATTAGATTTGATTAGATTTGATTAGATTTGATTAGATTTGATTAGATTTGATCAGATTTGATTAGATTTAATTAGATTTGATTAGATTTGATTAGATTTGATAAGATTTAATTAAATTTGATTAGATTTGATTAGATTTGATTAGATTTGATTAGATTTGATTAGATTTGATTAGATTAGATTAGATTTGATTAGATTTGATTAGATTTGATTAGATTTGATTAGATTTGATTAGATTTGATTAGATTTGATTAGATTTGATTAGATTTGATTAGATTTGATTAGATTTGATTAGATTTGCTTAGATTTGATTAGATTTGATTAGATTTGATTAGATATGATGAGATTTGATTAGATTTGATCAGATTTGATTAGATTTGATTAGATTTGTTTAGATTTGATTAGATTTGATTAGATTTGATTAGATTTGATTAGATTTGATTAGATTTGATTAGATTTGATTAGATTTGATTAGATTTGATTAGATTTGATTAGATTTGATTAGATTTGATTAGATTTGATTAGATTTGATTAGATTTGATTAGATTTGATTAGATTTGATTAGATTTGATTAGATTTGATTAGATTTGATTAGATTTGATTAGATTTGATTAGATTTGATTAGATTTGATTAGATTTGATTAGATTTGATTAGATTTGATTAGATTTGATTAGATTTGATTAGATTTGATTAGATTTGATTAGTTTTGATTAGATTTGATTAGATTTGATTAGATTAGATTAGATTTGATTAGATTTGATTAGATTTGATTAGATTTGATTAGATTTGATTAGATTTGATTAGATTTGATTAGATTTGATTAGATTTGATTAGATTTGCTTAGATTTGATTAGATTTGATTAGATTTGATTAGATATGATGAGATTTGATTAGATTTGATCAGATTTGATTAGATTTGATTAGATTTGTTTAGATTTGATTAGATTTGATTAGATTTGATTAGATTTGATTAGATTTGATTAGATTTGATTAGATTTGATTAGATTTGATTAGATTTGATTAGATTTGATTAGATTTGATTAGATTTGATTAGATTTGATTAGATTTGATTAGATTTGATTAGATTTGATTAGATTTGATTAGATTTGATTAGATTTGATTAGATTTGATCAGATTTGATTAGATTTAATTAGATTTGATTAGATTTGATTAGATTTGATAAGATTTAATTAAATTTGATTAGATTTGATTAGAGTTGATTGGATTTGTAAAAAAACTATCAATTCGGTCCTATACTCTGCACAACTCGACAGTTTGAGCTAAGCATTCCGGAAAAAGCGGCCAGATTTGGCCAACAGAAAGGGAGTTGTGTTCCATCATGACAATACGCAGCCACACACATCTTTGATGACTCAGAACAGATAGACGGAACTTGTTTGGGAAGTTTTGATGCATCCACCATATACCCCGGTTTTTGCACCATCTGACTGTCATTTGTTTCGGTCTCTGAAATACTCTCCTGATGGTAAAAAATTTGCAGACCGAAGCACCGCTGAAAATCTCTCCACGTCCAAAAAAACATCAATCACTAAGTGATGTTATGCAAAATGGGCCTACACTGCATCAAGACTTACTGAGCATACTACTGCAAAAACAAAAATATTTCAGCCGACATAATAAAATGTTTCGCCAAATTGCCACACATTAAATTTATCAAAAAGTATCAAAGAACTTTGTGAATAAAAAACTCAAAACAACTAAAAAAGCAGTACAAACTCACGACCGTGATCTACGGAACAATCTAGCCATGCAGATCTTTCAACAGATGGCAAGGGATGAATTATTAGTATACAACTTCCACGAAGATGACTTTATTTCTGAAAATAATACAGTGCAGGAGGCCGAAGTTCTTCTAAAACTGCTTATCACATTACTCAAGGCTAGTGAATTCAACCTACGTAACTGCCGCTAACGATCACGCCCTAATGTAGGCGTTACTTATAAAACCACTCAAAACAGTAGAGTTGAAATTTGATAAAATAGTTAAAACTTTAGAACTGCATTGGAATCTAGCAACAGCAGCAACTGATGGCAAACCTACCAAAAGAAAAGATAGTTCTCTCACGTCCTTTCACTGACACTCGAGTAGACTCTGCAAGCATCATTCAAGTGAGAGTTTAAAAAGTAGAGAATACTTTTCAACTTAAACAATTCACTTAAAATGTGTAAGTCATCAGACCTTAATAACGTTTTTAGTGGCGTTTAAGAGGTTCATAGCACGCAGACAATGGAACAAGCTTCGTTGGAGCTCGATACTAGAAAAAAAATTAAGCCCTTAAACAAGCATCTTTAAGAATGCTAGCTAAAGGCGGACTAACATGGCATTTCATAACAATATCAGCACCAAATTTCTGAGGATCTTAAGAAGCAGCAGTTAAATCAATGAAGTATAGGAAATTATCATACGATGAGTTGACCACAATGATATCGTAAATCATGGCATGCCTAAATTTAAGACCTCTATCAATAATATAAGCAGATGCATAGAGGCTCCAGATCACTTTTTAATTGGATACTCGCTAGTTTTTTAGGCAGAGTTATACATACTGAAAGATAAATTATCTCCCGTTTAGCGGTGGAGGTTAGTCGAAAAACTTGTTCAAGACTTTTGGAAGCGCTGGTTAAATGACTACTTAAATAACCTTCAAAGGCGAGGCAAATGGAACTTCCAATAACCAGAAGTGAACATAAATGACTATTTCTTAATCAGAGAAGATATTATTCCACCTACCAGGTGGTCTCTTGGACTAATTGCAGAGTTCCATTCTTGTAACAATAATTTGACGTGAGTAGTAACAATTAAAATTAGCAATGGCGGACAATTTAAGCGTCATATTTCCAAAGTATGTCCTCTTCATATTAACGATACAACAACTCTGCATAAATAGCCCTAATCAGAATGTGTGCTCGGCCATTAACAGCCATCTTCAATATATTTTATCAGATATTGAGTTTAAAATATGATCATCATAACTTGAAAAGCATTTAATTTTAATAAGCTGGTGCAAGCAATTACTGCAATCGACCCGCAAACACGTTCAGCTATAACATCACGCTGTTATGAGGTTCTAAATCTTGCAAACAGTAGACAATTGTTTACGTGTTTGAAACGAATCAATTTAAAAAATAAATATAAAGTAGCACTACTACACAGGTAAGCAACAGCAATAAATAATGAACGATGCAGAGCGGCGAACGCCGAGTAATTATCACAAAATCAAATTGAGCGAAAAATGGTACATGACAAAGACATCAAAAAATGACCGGCATGATCAAGTTGAAAAATGTTAAAATTATCGATTAATTTTCCAAAAAAGTGTTAGTGATAAAGTGTTATAGTGGTAAGTATAGTGTAGATAGTGTTTATTTAACAGTGAGAAATTAAAGAATGGAAAGAGATGAAAATCGAAAAAAATTGTAAAACTGTTTTTCCTCTGTCAATGTAATCTTTCGTGCAGAGAACAAATTTATACATCTGTAACAATGTTATCAGTATTGGTGAGTTGTAGAAGATATTTTGTATTGCCTGTCTATACGCGTATTAGAATATGTATCCGAGTTTTAATTTTTATGTTCTGTGATATAGATAGGCTTTTGGATTCCTGTCGCAGCAAACTTATTGGTATCAATAAATTGGTATTTTTCTCTCTTGATATTTTGTTGAAATTACAGTTGCTCATTGTAAATATTTTATGAGTTGGTGATAGGGTACGTAATACGGCTATGATAATACGGCCGTACATTTATTTTAAAATCAAGTTTTAGCTTAAGAATATTATGTGTGGAATACAATATGAGCCCAATGTTCTCCTTGGATTCTCTAATACTCGTTCAAAGAAACTACGGTAGTTGCTATACACGATGCATCAAAGACAACTCGAACCATTGTTGTAGGTCTTTCTTTGCAGACTGCGTGATTATGCCTCAAATAGTTTGATCATTGTCGCTAGGTACTTCAATCCATGGAATATGCGTCATTTGTTTAAGTTCAATGTATTCATTTATGAAATTTTGGTATTCCTTGCAATAGTCGGAGACATCGAAAATTTTTTCTTTGCCAAACATCTTAGCTTTTGCGTTAGTTAAAAATTTCCTAATTTGAGTAGTGTCACGATATAATCTTTCGCAGTTATTGTCAGCGTTATGTTCATTATACTTAAAGTCAATAAATGAAGTTTCAACTTTCCAAAATCGTTTCAATTATTCCATCAAGTTTTAGGTGGAGACAAAATATAATTTTGTCAGTCAATCGAACTTCTGTGTCAGAAGCACTGGTAATGTCAATGATATGTCTAAGGTCACTAAAGCTAGGCTAATCAAACTCAAAATCAGCTAGGTTTAGGTCTCATATTTAGTTAGACTGATAAATGCATATCTTCGCAGAAGATTTCCCTTTTGTTTTGCCAGTTGCACAAGACACAAGGGATACATGGTTTTTAGGTTGTCATCCTCTTGAATTTGGTTCGATTTGTTTTTGTTTCTAGAAGATCCATCGATTGCACATACAATGGTTAATAAGGAATAACGGTAAAAACGATGAGTTTAGTATTATAACGGTAGAAAGACCAATATTTTTTTTATTCCATTCGATTACATTAAATTAGTACAGTTATTTTTGTTTTCTAATCAATAGTGTTCCCTCCTCTTGCATTTAGGATAGCTTGGCATGGAGCTATCAATGTATCGAGGCTCTCTTATAAAATTTGTCTCCAGTGATCTGAAAGGAGACTATATAGTTGCACCCGTGTTGTTATTGTTGCTAAATGTGGCAGTATGCTTTGTTGAAGTTGATCTCATGCGTGTTCAATCGGATTTAGATTCGGGGTTTGTGCTGGCTCTGGTACATATGGATTTCCTGTGCTTCCAAACAAACTGTTGTGATTTTTGCTGTATATCGGGCCTGGCATTGTAGTGCATTAAGACGAATTCTAATCCGATTTGTGATGATATTGGAAGCACGGTAGGTTCCAGTATCACATGGATGTAACTGGCTGCCGATAAGTTACCTTCTCGAAAAGCGAGATCAGTTCTTTTATCAGTCACAATTCTAGCCCATACCATAAAAGTGCCTCCACTATATCTGTGCGCTTCTTGTACAACTTTTGTTGTACAAAAAGCTTTCGGCATTACCAGACTGTCTCGATATTTTTGTTCTCTTAGTATCTGAATCCGAATCTTGACTCTTCAGTGAACAAAATTTTGGACCATTTTCTTTCTGACCAATTTCTATGATTGTGACACAAATTATTTCTAAGCTCTCAATTTACATGTCGAATCGGTGAACAATACAAGGGGCGGCGAGCATGGAAGTTGTTTTTCGTGTAGTCTATTCCTGATGGTTTGATTCTATAGTTGTGCTGAAGTAACTCTTTCTCGACCTGAACACTGCAGGTACTGACCTCCAGTCATACATTGCCTTTCCCATAATCTGCATATAACGCTTCGGGACACATTAAAATTGCGGGCAACATGTGCTTGGATTCTTTCACCTCAACGCATTTCTACTAGTTCGTCCATTTCACTATGAATTAGATTATGACGTATATTGCTGTACTCTTTATTTTTACAGTAAATTTTAAAATTCATAATTTTAAAATCTCTCTTTTTGGAGCTAAACTGAATAAAGTCTAAGATTAGAATTCAACTCAAATAGACCATAGTATAAATACACATAGAACTACCATGATATGTTAGGCCATTAACGAGTTGGATGTCGCTACTGGTATCGTTTTAAAATCATCAAAAATTTTATATTAATAATCGCCTAAATGTCATACATTTATTTTTCCTAAATGTTGACGATATTGTATCACCCCGACATCTGCACTTTAATGGGTAAACTGTTTTTTTTATGATGGTAGGACCTACTATGTGTGTTCATACTATGGATAGATTAAAAACAATATTTACGCTAAACCATAGAGAACAATGATAATAAATAATCATTCTCTTTGATAAAACAATAACCGGTTTTAGCGTTATCCCTGAAATGTTTTGTTATTGTATGTGCAATCGATGTATCTTCTAGAAACAAAAAACAAAACCAAAATCGAACCAAATTTAAGGGGATGGGAACCTAAAAAACATGTGTTTCTTGTAAACTTTTGATGTGTGTAATTTCAACGCAGACCTAGGTGTTGCACACAGGATTTTTTGTCAAATGCTCTACCCACCACGGATAGCTTCATTTGTCGTGTCTGACATCTTTCATAAAGCTTTTTAATATGATTGGGTGCATGGTCATTGATCCAAAAACAACTACACTGAAGATGAAATTATGGATCTGACCCATCATTTTTGATTATCTGTAGCTGTGAATTTATTATGTTATAATAAGGGAGCAAGCAGCTTCTTCTCTTAACAATCAAATTAATACGACCATAGTGACGGCCATAGTTGGGAATCAATCATGTGCGGATATACCCCTCAGCTTTGCGTTCAAAAGTTAATCTAGTATTGGAAATGTTGACTGTCTTTGTTTGACTACTTCCTACTGACTTACCTCATTTTTCACGTCAGCTGAAAAAAAATTGTTGTAGTAGCCTAGAGCTCGCTTGTTTTAAATATAGGGATATGCTAGCATTGCTTTTCATTTCATTCTGTAAGGTTGTTGACCACTCCTGCAAATGATTTGATTGTGGTTTTTCTATTACAGCTCGTAGCACAGAATGGAGCGGATGATGTCCCAAATGGTGCTGTCTAAAGCTGAAAATGGTTTAGAGGTTAGTGTTGATCCTTTTCCATAATATTCCTTGATATTAGCAGTTTAGATTTAGATTTTCGTTTATTACTCGCTTGTTTTTCATATTTAAAGCATCATCTCATTGAAGACCAAATTTGATAAAGTTAAATTAAAATACTGCTTGCTCCAGTAAACTTACCAGAGAGAAAATTGTGTGAACACGGAAATTAATCTTTTTCAATAAATCTTCCATCTTCTACCTTGGTATGTGATGAAGTGTATATAGATCACAGAACTGCTGATCGGCTATAAGTTTCTTGTCCAAAGAAACTTCTTCGAGCTCCCACTATTTTCGCAGACTCTCAAAAATATTTAAACCTACATGAAGGTTTTTTTTCCAGAAACTATCTTATTAAATGCAGTATTTTAAGCTGTTACATCGTTTGTTCCTCACATACCCAGGTTGCAAATTCCATTGTTTGAGTTATTTGTATAATGCTAGGAGCTTTTTGCATGCATACAGCTACTGTTACTTTTGAAACAATTTACATTTGCCCTTGATCTCCTAGGCAAAGAATTTTTGATGGCTTCCACCCGTTTCTATTGAATTTGCTCATCGAGCCTTGACAATAAATAATGTTCTCTGGTTTAGGCCTTTACCTCAAAACTTTAAGCCTACACCTCCGACGTATCATCGGCTTATGGAATTTTTAAGAATTTGTTGGCAAATGATTTGTATACTTGATCTGGCATGTCAAATCGCTTACAAAGTTTGTTGTATATTTTGTCGTAATTTGTTGAAAATATCCGCAGAATATGTTTCCCTTTGTGTTGCTTGGATCCTTTATGGTTTCGAGCATTTTTAAGGCATAAAATAGACCTTTCCAACAGTAATAGTTGTACATATATAGTTCTTCAACTGTTAATTCTTTAAAATTTCGATTGGAATTGCCGTTAATCCTGCCTTTCAAAAGCCGCGTTACCCCGTTAAATCCACCGGGCTATGGAGATTTTCCGCTATTTCAAAATCGGGAATTGGTGTGCCGTATTATTTTCGATTTTTGACATTGCATCCATTACTTTACGAAAGTTTGACAATCTTTGTTGATCGACAGCCACACAAATTGATCGCACACTAATTTCTATGTGCCGCAAATGCCAGGGTGGGTAAGTTCGTGCATTTTACGGATAATTGCAGGCTGGTACTCTAAAGGAACGAATGGCCAAACTCGATCACGTGAAATGTCACAATATATTTTCGTTTCCAAATTTGGCATGGCTAACTGACATACTGACTGACTTAAGGAAATATTTATCAACTTACCGTTCAATGTTGACTGCAATTTCGGATCTTGCTGCTGCGGCGCTGCCAATTCTACAAAATTTACCAAACTTATCCTGGACAACAAATCAGCGACGTTATTCTCCAATCCAGCAATGTGACAGATATGGGTGCAAAATTGCCGATGAAATCAAGTTTTCTGATTTTTCGCGGTGTTGATGATAAGATGCTTTTGACGTTGTTCGATGTTTTTTGACGCAATTGCTATATCATCGATGTAAGGGAACACGAACGATAATTCTTGTAATACCTCGTTTATTAAGAGTTGCTGTATTTGTGCCGCGTTACAGAGTCCAAACGGAGTAAAAAGGAATTCAAACAACCCAAACCGTGTTGTGATCGAGGTTTTTGGTTTATCTGGTAGTTCCACTGGTATCTGGTGGAACAGAATCGGATATAACGATCCGGGACGGTATTTTCATTCAGGTGGCCGTAATTGCCACACGCCATTCTCAATTCGCCTTTTTAACAATATGCAGTGGAGACACCCAGTTACTTTTGGATGGCCGGCAAATACCCATTTTTAGCAAATATTCAAATTCAGTAAGGATGATTTCCAATTTGTCAAGTGCGAATCGACGAAGCCGAGCCAACACTGGATGACCTGTCGTGTCGTAACTATATGTGATGAGTGATATTTACTTTTGACGGACTTCTATGATCGTGTATCACTGTGATGTCTTTATATTCTAGTGGTATATCTGCTGTTAGGTCTGTGACGTCAAAAGTCGTAATTTCTAACCTTTTTTCTGAAGGTGTACCTTTTGCAGATGATTTGGTCGTGCCAAATTTGGTCGTATCTTTTAAGCGATTTTTTTTCATGTCGATCATCACTCCGTGATGATAAATAAAATTCGTCCTGATGCTAGGGGTTGATTACTGGCCACGATAAATGTCCATAGAAATTCGTGTCTCATTTACTGACAATCTTTTTTTTCCGTATGTTGCAATGGGCGTGCCGGTTGCAGCGAAGAGTTTGATTGGACCTTGTGTCAATTAAAAATGTTTGATTCAACTTTACGTCAGCAACATATAAACGTCTAATGGTTAATGGTTTCTTACATTTCCGTGCTTTTTCACTGAATTTAAAATGCCACTGATCACTGATCATATTTTGGTTTAGCTCTTGGTGAATCATGTTTTGTGGATGGTCCTCGTAATGTTGATGGTTTAAGTGATTGAAATCCCCTAGCATATTGAAATTTATTTATTTTATCGGCTAATGCTTTGATTTTAACTTCTAATGATGCTGTTGTAGAGGTCGACGCTACTGGTTTTTCAATTGTATTAATTTGGGAAAAATGACCTAATTCCATTAACTTGTCCGCCATTTGTGCCGGCTTTGCTATATTGGCGTCGCTCATTGGAATATCATCCAAATTTGATTCGGCAATCGCTGCATCCAAATTTGTATAAGTATTT